>JAMKCH010002605.1:0-36497 GCA_023653785.1 Ophioderma brevispina | reverse complement strand
CAAAGTTTTTGAAATCTATGGGCAAGAATGTACCGTGGCCTTCAATGTTGTTAGGTCCGAGTTTACCAAACCGACTCTTTATCTCTTTGTAAAAAAGGAGCGATATTAAAGACAGTGCGTCTATGAATTCTGACAAAAGATATTTTCTGTTTTCAATCTATACAAGCATTTGCATCAAACAAAGTCATCAAAATCAGAAAAGTACTAAAATTGAACCAAAGGACTTCAAAGCTGACTCTTATACCACCGTGCTAATTTAAGATTCGAGATACCCAATGCTGTAATGTTGTTTTAAAAGTTCCTTATAATGAACATTTAGACTCTTAAAGGCAATTACTTTGATCAATTCTGTGAAAAAATCAGGTCAAAACAGCAATCTTTAATTTCTGTGGAGAAAAAAAGATAGGGAAATATAGGGATTTGGAAAAGTTTAGTATAGGGATTTATAGGGAGAGGGTTAAAAATATAGGAATTATAGGGAGGACGCTGTGTAGCCCATGTCAGATTAAAACATGCCAACCTGTTGGCTGATTATTGCTCATAACGTGCCGTTGCATGACCATTACAAGTAAAGCTTGGTAATGCAATGATAGCCACTTTGATTGGTTCATGAGAGTTGCTGAGTGGTCACCAATGTATTATGACGGGGAGTAGTAATAGAAGCTTGAAAGTAACGAGATGTAACTAAATCAAGCTAGGGTCGTTAAGCTCATGAATGGGTCTATGCACTGATTGCATATTTTGTTGGCAAGGCCTGCTAGTAATGTTCCTTGTTAGAGGAACACAATGATAGACTAAAAATATTCAGACACATTGAAAATGGCCACTTACTGAAATCACTTCAACAAATTAGCAAAACAATTTGGATGTTTACCATTCGGTAAAAAAAAACAGCAAGACCCCATGTAAACATGCAATAATGCCATGCAAGTCATGGTGTTGACAGGGATTCTGGCATGTTTTTGGAACAATTAAAGCCCCCACAAAAAAACAACATTCGGACATTGCACTTCAGGCTTGATAGTAAGAATTGATATTACAAGTGAAAGATGGTTTAGCCTGGATTAGCACATATGCAATAACAATGGTCTGTGTGCTGATTGACTGCAACTTTTCAAGTTGATTAAAAAAGACGGGATCCATTCAAGTACTGTCAGCATCCTTTGCTGTCTGTGGCAGCAGGAAAAGTGATAGCTTACAAGGAAAAATAATATTAGTCTCATGGTTTACAAAATAAACCACCAAAGTGTTTTTCAATTGGTGTGGAGGAAGTGATTTCAGTAAGGGTTATTTCATTATGTTTGAATATTTTTTTCCTATTGCCATGTTGTCTTCTTTAAAGCCAAAATGTAAGTTTTTTCCAATTAAAATGCTCATTTTTGTCTTTTAAAGGGGATGGCCCAATATCATAACTACGTTTTGATCTTGATTGAATGACCTTGCCTGAAACACCCCCATATTTTGCGTCAATATTTCAATTCGTTCTGATATGGGAGCTGAAAATTATATACATGAGGGTCCCAGGGACAGGTAGTACAGATCTGGCACAGTGGTATTTAACTTTCTGTTTTAGATCAAATCAAACACTGTTCTACTGTGGGAAAAGACACTAAAGTATGTTAAAGCTTTCTTTAAAGTGCTATTGTACTCGGTTTGGTTTCTAATGCAAAAAAGTCAGATCTCTATTTTTTTGCTATGCTGTTTTCAGCTTTTAATCACTGCAAGGGAATCTTTACTGCGAGAAATTTGCCAAGCGAGCAAAAAAAAACCCCATCTTGACAAAAATGATTGCGGTATTGTTTATATCCTGAAAAAAAACATCAATGATGCTTTAAGGATCCCCGTGAGAATTCTTGTGGGGTTCAAATTCATAAATCAATGCACAAATAATTGGCTTAAGGGCAGATCTCATAGCTTACAATGGCTGAGCACCCCTTTATAGTCCATGGGCCAGAAGGGTTTTCACTACCTAAGAAGGGTACAAAATGATTTTGTAGCGTGTGTAGGCAACCCATGGGGAGAATACCAAAAGGCATGCTAGAAAATTCAGACGAGTAGCTATGTCCAGCTAGGCGTCAGTAAAGGTCATCTGGTGTGGTCTATAGGGGCTAAAAAATTGAAAAACTGCTCCAATCACAATTTGAACACACATACCAACTTATTGATATGATCCAAGAGGAAAAAAAAGTGTACAGTCATAATTTCGTACCTTAGTTTACGGGGATACAGCAGGAAAATAGGGTCAAAGGTCACATAAGAAGATAGTAAAAATAGTCTAGTCCATATAGTAATTTTCATCAAATAAGGATCACCCGTAACAAATAGTGTGGCTTATGGCGGAATCTGGGACGTTTTGAAAGGGGGAGGGCAAATAGGAAATAAATCTCCCGAGTTTTCAATTTGGTTTATAAATTAGACTCAAAGGGGTAAATCTTTAAGTGTTACCCCACGTAAATAAAAGAGGTTTGTGTTTCCAAAACTGTAAAGAACATTGACATGTTCTGAAACCCTCTATTATTGAAAAAACCATTAAAGGTTTTTTTGCATAATGCCAGATTTATCATTTGTTGTTTAGCTATTGATAAACACCCATGAGAAAAAGTGTAGCACAGTATTGTTGACTAAAATAAACACAACGTGTTTTGTTGCAATAGACAGTGGTTTTGTCCTTTTGTTTATTTTTTTTTGTCCTTTGGAGCGACGATGAAAAAGTGCCTTCAGGTAAGTCAGTGGGATTCAAAAAAGTGGACTCTTTTGAAAGGGAATAACCCCATGTCATATTTTGGACTTTAGACACACTTATTGTGCGAAAAAAGTGGAATTCTTGTCAAATTTTCTCGAAAACTTTGGATTCTTTTTATCAAAAATCAGCAAAGAGTACACCTTTGCCCCTTTTGTGGAATTGCTCCTGCGTACCAGCCTGGTTAAGTTCGCATAGGGTAAGGTATTTTAATGAAGATGCTTCAATTTGGGCCATTGGTAGATCTTCCAAATTAATGTAATGAGGCACTATCAGTGATCCAAAGGATACGTAGACTATTTAAAAGCTTAAAGGGGCATTTTCTGAACAATACACTGTTAGGTGACATACTTGTTTACAATGCTACAAACATTAATGGTGTATATTTTAGAATATTTTAAAAATTAGCCAATCACTGATAGTGATTTATTAGGTCCAATGTCTTGGGTGTTTAAGCAAGGTGCCCATTGACATATTTTCAAGATTTTGTAATTAGAGAGCTTCAAATCATCTATATACTAAAAGGATGAGACGGGGTGGGAAGCACTACATAGAAGTGGATTGGGTGTAAGGATGGACCGCTCCAAACAAGGGGCATTCGGTGACAGGGGACTCCCAAAAATAGGGGGCTTTGGGTAAAGAGACAGCCAAATTGCCCCCAAAATAAAGTTTTCGGGTGACAAATTTGGCCAAAATTTTCCAAAACAATTTGGTCTCGGGTGGGAAAATTTTCAAAAATTTCCCCAAAAATAGGGTTTTGGGGGACTTTGGTCAAATTTTACAATAATATGAGTCTCTTTGGGTGATATTTGAACAAAAAATATGGGTAATTGGGGAAACGATACTGAAAATGGGCCTTAACAGCCATACAACGCGGTAACCTCCAAAATAGTGAGTGCCTCCCCAGGAATGAGATCTGGCTTACGAGTATGCCTGTCCGGCAATGACGTTTCGGTATGCTTGATACATGGGGTGGTATTTAGCATGAGGTTGGGGAGGAAGTCGCGTTTGTTAGCAGTGTTTAGGGTGACCCAAAAGGTAAACGTAATCTAAAGTCAATGCCCTTCAAAGCGTAATAGACATGCCCTATTGACCCACCAATTTGTCAAAGGACCACTGAACTTGAGCATTACGGTGGTGCGGAAAGATTTTACCCATGGTATAGTCTTTGTCACAGCTGCGAAAAATATCATTCTACGCGGTTCAATTAAACTTAGAGTCTGGTTTTTATTAAGTATTTCCAAAAAATATACGCACGTTCGAAATAAATCACGAAAAGAAAGTTGTGTGGTATCCTGGACCTAAGAGGTTTTTTACGTGAAATGGGAAAGGGGAACATTTTAAACCTTCAAATCATGGGAAATCTGGGTATTTTACCCTCGTTTCAAAAATGAACGAATAAAGGTTTGGTACCATAGTAATTACGTTTTGTGGAGTTCAGATTTGACTCCTCTTTGTAGGTGTAGTAAAAGTTGCGTAGGAGGAAATTATGTCACGATCAATATGTCCGCTTAATGATGGTATGAAATAAATAATTCCACTTGCTCAACAGGATCAAATCCGAACCCTTTGTTGCAATTACAAAACGAGTGATGATAGCAAGGTGTTCACACGGCATGGCATTAACATTAACGGAGAGCTGTATGATTCTTTTGTCCGTAACGACATTGAATAAACGAGACGGGCCTCTAATTAAAAATTATTGGATTTCAAGCGATGCATTTATATGCCCCCAGCATTATGCGCACGCTCAAACACCTGAAAGCGAAGTAAGGCACGACAAATTGTTGTATGAACATTGCTTTGAAGCGCCCCTAATTAGTGAATGGGCTGTCATCAAAGTTCAGCTCAAAAGTAACATTCCCCTGGACCCAGTTTGTTGTCGTTGTCAATGAAAATCAATGTAAATGGAATAAAAATCCAAAGAAGCAATATGTTTTCAAATTGGCAACCCAATGATCATTTGTTGGGTCACCAATGATGGGAATAAACACAATTTTCTTTGTTGAGTTTTTCGAAAGCGTACTATTTTGGAAATAATCTAGAAAACCGGACATGCTAAGTTAATTGAACAGCAATAAAATGATACTGCTTGCGAGACTAAATCGTTATCAGTGCCCCATAGAGAATTGGGTGTAAATGAAATTATCTCCAATATCTCAGAAATTGAAGGGTTCTATGGATATTTTGCAATCAGAATGTCAGAAATTTTTTCTCTTACGAGAACACATCCCTCAGTGGTCTAAACCTATAGATAACCTTTTGTGAAAATTAAAACATTTCTGTCGGTAGGGTAGTTTTGTTTACCACACATCTCCATGGAATTCCCACGGTTGCTGCTAGTCACTAACGGGTGGCTAATTTAATATGCAGCTCTCGTGTCGCCGACGCCTTGCTGAGCACAGAACAAATCTGAAGGTCAAGTCACACACATATGTCAAATGTCACGGGGAACAGAGTAAATTAAAGACACAAAGATGAGTATGATAGATTTGAGTGGGGTTGATGGTATTTTGTGGTGTATTAAGTTGTTCTGATACTTTCTTTACTTAGCTTCAATAATGTGATTAAAATTAGCAACCAGAAGGTGGGGGAAAAGCTCTCAGTTGGAAAAAAGAGAAATATCTTGATAAAAAGTGGGTATTTGAGTCTCATAAATGAAACCCTGTGTTAAAAGCAAGATTTTTCTTTTAAGATAAAAAATATTTTCCCATGCCTTGATATGTATCACAAATGCATAAACTGAGATTCACAGGAAAATGCTTCTCTGATCTCAAGTGGGAATTTTTATTTAAAAACATTAATAATGATAGTTAGAATTACCCACGCCAATGTATAAGTCAGTCAATTGACAAATGTCATGGTATAGTTGTATATCAATTATTAATAGAGAATTTTTACACTCTTCAAAAAACGACTGAATTCTGAGACTAAGCTATTCTAGAATTACCTAGCATGGAATTTCATTACCACTAGAGACAGTTAGCTTTTCAAAAAGGCATGCTAGAATTTGGACCTCTTCTTAGGTAGTGAACACCTATTTTGGCGGCTGCCAAAGGCCGATTACAAGTACCATAATTTTGCTAATAAATGTCCTAAAAACTTCAAAATCAGTTATACGCGTGTTCTCACTTCTAGTATGTGCACATTTGCGTGAAAATGAATAAATGTCATCCTTTTTCCCCCTGAATATCATTGACAAGAGATTACACCAAATTCCAACAAACTCCAGCGAAATAATGGTGCGATTATTGATAAGTAAATCCACCCGTTATGAATAGGATGAAAAGGACAACAGACTTCGGATTCTCAGGGACTGCAAACCATTGTTATTGTCCATGACGTTAAAAGCTATTTAATTGTTTTCACGACTTGTTTAGATGAGCTAAAGCCTCATTCACGAAGAAATAAACCTCAAACTTTATGCTGGGAGTTTATAACTTTGATCTCTATCATCATGTAGGCAAAAGGAAACGAAGATGAGCAAACATCATTGAAGAAGTTTGATTTCAAGCATGACCAACATCTTGGTGCACAACCAAGCACCCATAACTTAATCATATTAATATTGGACCTTTTTTCTATTCAATTAAAGTGGTTCGGCACCGGTTCACCTGCAGTTCATATAGGTGAATGATTTTCGATGCGGCCTATGAAAGAAAATGGCATAGAAATGGGGTTACAAGGCAAGTTACGGGTTTGGTTCTGCACATAGAGGTAGGTCACCAGTTGCCAACTAGTAGAAGACAGCCTGTAGATCCTGTGATGAACTCTGGAGACAAAGATGTGAAGGCGTCTTGGACTTCCCTGATCGATGTTGAAGGTTTTTGACTTGGGCTTGTCCGCTTCAATGTTACGGCATTTTGGGGAAGGGGGCAAACAAAGTAACACGGGGTAGGGGTAAAACATTGAGAAGTGTTGCAATTGAATATTATGCATGTCAAATTACTCGCCTTATTCATACGGAATAAAAAAATGTATAGTTTGTTATAGATCCGACTTCAAATGAGACGCTATGGCAAAAAATGTCTAAAGGTCAGCACATTTCGGTAAAGGTAAGTGTTATAGAAATGATTTTAAAGAGTAATGTTCTATATGTTTTGTGCATGACAAATTCAATTTTGCACTTTAAAAGTGAAAGTTAGTCGTGCCTTGAAATGCAAAATGGCCTAAATATCCGCTCATTTTGCATTGCAGGTCAAAGACTTAATTGAACTATTAAAACTTGCAAAATGAATTTGTCATGCCACAAAAAAACTAATTTAGACATCTGAGTAAAATCCGGTTTATTATAACGATTTGACCTTGGACTGAAAAGTGCAGGACCCTTGAATTGTTGGTCATAGCATCCTCATTGAAGGCGGATCTTATAACAAACGCTACCTTTTTGATGGTTATGATAAGGCGAGTAATTTGACATTTGCATATTAATTCATATTGCGACAGTTCGCAATTTTTACCCCCGTGTTCACTTTGTTTGCACCTTCCCCAAAACGCCGGAACATTGAAGCGGCAAGCCCAAGTCAAAACCTTCAACATCGATCAGGGAAACCCCAGATGCCTTCAAATCTTGTCTCCAGAGTTTGGTAACGGGAATATCGGCTGGGTCTTTACTAAAAACATTTTTTTCTCATGAGCTTGTTCACCTTCATTTCTCTTTCGAAATAACGGTAGGGCAATATAGGGTCCAAGAAAATTTTGAACACCACAGAGTAGAACCTCCTAACTTTATTTATTCATGAAAGAGGGACCGCGTAATGTGTGTTCTACGTCATGAAAAATAGCTTAATCTAAATCAGGGTGATGGTATAGCACCTGCAATCTTTTCAGTTACATGGATAATAACAATGGCTGTGCAGTTCCAGATGAAAAAGGAATCTGTGAAGTGTTTGGTCTTCTACATACCGAGCAGATTTACTTATCAATAGCCCCCACTATTTAGCCCCCACTATTTAGCCCCCACTATTTGCTGGAGTCAATGAATCATGTTGTACATCCCATAGTCACTGTTACTCAGGGCATAAATTGAGATGACATTTAATTCATTTTCTCAAGAATGTGCATATACTAGAAATGAGAACACACGTAGAACTGATTTCAATTTTAAGAAAATTATTTCGGAAGAATTATGTACTTCCCAGGGGTGCGCCACCTTGGTCCTTATCCGAGCATCTTTTTCGCTTTGGCATCATGGCCTATAAGGGTGTTACATTCACCTCTTGCAAGATCATTGGTTTGGTGTACAAAAAATGAACTGTTGCATAAATGCTCTCAATCATAATTATTGCTGCCAGTTTAAGGCTCTCCACACACATGGTGAAACTGCAGAAAGAATTGAGGGTTGTGAAATGGGCCTTAAAGGCCAACTCAGAGATTTTGAAATATAATCTTTGCGTATTAATTAAAATAGTCACCTAGAACTAAAATGTCCAATTCCAAAGTTTGAGATGAATCAAATTTTTCATTTTGATGCAGTAAACCTTAAAGGCACTATCAGTGATCTGCGCAAAAGAGTAAAAAAACCTGAAATTTGCAGGAATAGCAAGTGTAGGATAAGTCTGTAGAAATTTCTTAAGTTATTTTTTCCAACTGAAAAACTGATAGAAAAGGAAGGAAACGGCAGTATTCAAAGATATGAATCCCCATTCAGTTACATGCTGTATGTAGTAAGTGTCCGTACGGAGAGTAATGATTAAATATATGATTTTGTCCTTATTAGGCTGCTTTTGGTTGTGTAACTTGTAGGGTATGTTAGGACACTTATACTTGTTACAGAGATGCAAAAATCTGATTTTTTTTATTTTCTGATTTAGCTAATCACCGATAGTGCCTTTAATGTATAGCATACCAGTGCCATAGGATACCATGTATAACGCAAATTCCAGATCCAGGATTTTATAACAAAGATGTGATTTTTCTAGCTATTTCACACATTGATTAGTATATGGACAAGTATTATGTTTATGCAAAAAAACACAATTTGTTTGAAAATTGAGGGTACCCTCGGAAAAGCTCTGAGTCGGCCTTTAACTAACTTGACACTTTATCTGAGCAATCTTCACTATCATATTTTCATACAGCTATGATAAGTCTAACCTGTATCATCTATCAATTTTGAAGATGGTGGCTGCTGCAACTGATGGGAACTTTCCCAAAACAAACCGCTAAAGTTGAAAATAAGAGAGGAAAAAAAATTAAAAAAAAAAACAGGTTGTAGGCTTGCAAAAATCTTCAGAATTGTTTTAACGGGGGTCAATGGATGATGTAGCACACAAAAAAATGGGTTAAAAGGTGTGTAGACACTAATGGCCGATTAAAGGCACAAGTTTTAAACTACTAATATACTCATGTACGATGAAAAAAAAAAATGAATAAAAAATTACAAAACAATGTTGGTGTCTTTTGTTCGGTATTATTCACCTGTTTTTGGACAGGCCACAAACTATACATGTATATTTTATATTTACAAATTACAAATTCATTATTTACCGTTTTTACCAAAGTACTCAAAAAAAAATGAATTAATAAGTCATAAATCTCCACACACTCAGATTAGAAGTAACAATGCTTTATTTATTACAATTCATTTGAAAATAGTTCATTTGTTAACTATTAAAAAAAACATAACTTTGTTTAAGCCTCATAAAATGAGTGGCAGTTCCGGCTTTCAATTTATGGTATGATCTACTCATATGCAAATAATAGTGCTACACATGCTAAAAAATGAGGTTTGTTTAAATGTTCTGAAGTACTAACCCATTGTCCAAGTGATGAATAAAATTGGTTCCAGAGAAATGAAAATATGCTTGAAATTTCTGGGTGATCAGGCTGCTAAACACGCTAATTTTCTCATTTCTTGTATCTTTAACAAAGGCAATCTATTGGTTAATATGCTTGGGAAAATTGATTGCCTCATTGACACAAACAAGGTAGGTATCACCCGAAACCCCGGGAGGAGGAACTGAAGTTGTGAGGGATGAAGAAGGGAAACCAAGAAAAGTCGAAAATTCGGGTAGGTTGGATTTGAACCCAGGGCCCTTCGAGACCCGGCGATAGGCAAGTACGGCGTTTCTGGTCTTTGTCGCTGGCCACGACCAGCGATTTCGTGCCCACATGAGTCTTGCTTTGGTGACGTCATCGCTACTTTTTGGACTTAGTGCATTTTTCTCAATTAACACAGTAGGTTTGGCAAGATTTAGTTGTGCTAGGGTTAAGAGTACAAGATTTGACAAAAAGTAAATCTATGGGTTAATTTGATATATATTGCCTACTTCATCCTGATGTGACAAGACACACTTGCAACATTTGATTTTGGTGTTTATGCAGATGTGTAAGTGGCATGATGTCACCCATGGAAGATGCATGACACCCTGGAGGACAATCAGACAGAGTAAACACAATAGTGTATTAACTTTATCAGCTGTACACAAGATGGACCCAGTAACAGCTCTAGTATGAGAAGTACCCCCAAAAAGACTGGAAATTTTTTAACTTTTCTTTAAAGACATGCTAAAGAATTCAGGAAATTTGCCACTAATAGGCTGGAATTGGTTAACTAACAGTCTGGATGACTCCAATCAAAGATGGGGGGGGGGTATTTTTTTGTTATCAACCATACCACCAATAACAACCCTTAACACGAGAAGTGTTGCCAATTTATCACAGTAGAAATATAACAAACTCAGCTCCCAGCAAGGGCAGGCATGAATCAGGATTTAGTACTCTAATGGTATGTAGAAACCACTGAGGCCAATTTTCTTGTCCTATTGTTACATGCCCAAGCTGTTATGTTAATACATGTGATATTGTACTGGATTTCATGGTGTGATTGAGTAAAAAATTATCAAGTTCACAAAACAAGGGTAGAGTGTGCCAAGTAACACAATCTAGAAACACTCAACTAGTCTTTGACAACACCCATGTTTACTTGACCAGAATACATCACATCAAGTGTGTAACAGCAATGGAGCTAGCATTCACACTTATAGGAACAACTTACCAAAGCAAGCTTTGACCAGAGGTATAAAAATTACATGAGCCTACCCTCAAATTTATTTTGTGTTCACACCAAAAAGTACATCTCCAACGTTAACCCATGTTGTATGAATTCATGAAGAAAAATCAATTCAATCTACTATTCCCTGTTTACAATTGTGACTAATATACCTCGAGATGTTGTTAGGACCAAGTTAGAACAGTAAACCATCCTGTTCATGCACTAATTTAAAAAAGCACAAAGAATTACACAGTATTTTTCCATCTTAAATTAAAGTTAGGACCATGAGTAGGCAAAAATGGGTCTTATATAACTAAATCAGGTTACCATTCTTAAATCAGTTCCGGTTTTCCAACCTTTTTTAAAATTGGTCACATGCTATCAACATGGCTCGGATTTTCCTATATATTGTGTATAATTTGAACAGGGTGACCAAAAAATACAACTTGTGACAAATTTATTGTTATGGGTTGCATTTAGGGAGTCTCCTATATAATTTTACAGTAAACAGTAAAAAGGAGGTGTTGTGGGAGAGAGTCTATTTATGGCACAAATGACTAAACAAGAAATAGAGATTTTTATGGCAAAATAAAATGAATAAACAAAATAGTGGATCTTTCAAAGGATAGATGAGAAACAACATTTTTCTCATTGTCTTAATACTGTCTCTACTAGTTATTACATCCGTACTGATTTTCGAGCTGCTTCAAATTTGCATACATTTTGGTTCCTAATTAAAATTACTGAAATTTAAGTGGAAGTGGGGTCTGTATTAATTTAATGTTATCAAAAAAAAAAAATTATCAAAGAATTTTACTGATAATTTAACAGCTTAAATCAGTTCTAAACATTTAATCAGGGCAAAACTTTCAAAATCATGTCATGTAAATTATGGGATATCCCGTAAAAAATGTTTGCCACTAGTAATTTGGAATTTTAATAAATTCTAATTTTATAACAATTATGTACAGAAAATTAAAATTACAAGAAAACATTTTTTTTAGAACCACAGTTGTACACTAACACTTGATTTCTATCGAACCTATTGAGGGCAGCATTGTAGTTTACTAGCAATTATAGAAAAAACAACATGCTTGAGGTAATAGTCCATTATTTCACAAGTCCATAAAAGATTTTTTACGCACTGCCAATACTCTCAAAATCACAATTCGGTCTGAATATTTTTACAATGGTCAGTGGTTTTGCTCTTGTGTGGTACAATAAATACATAAGCATCCTCTAAATGTACCACATACAGATGTCAAAAGAAATATGCAATAATTGAAAGGCCAAGAGGTCTTATTTTTGCTATCGACCTTCTTTATAACTCTATATGGACCTGCGGAATTCCACAATTCCACCGGTTAGATCAAAACAGGGCAGTTGTCAGTGAGTTATGCACCTTTCCCATATAGCTAATACAGCTAATAAATACTGAGACGAAATACAATGCTGTCAAAATGCCAACCAATAGGTGCAAACTAGGGGCAAAGATAAAGATAAATCAGTACCCCACGGAGAGATATATAACAGTGCCTGATGTGTGGTTATGGGTTGTGTGTTCACATTGCGTGTATGGTGTGTGGTGTGTGTGTGTTCAGGCAAATAAGGATACATTCGCATTTAACACTACAACTGCAGACACCCACGGATCTCGGATGGAACAGCAGTTTTTTAGCTATGGTCTAAAGATTTTCTATGTCTAAAGATTACAAATCATGTTTTAATAAAGCATGTAATAAAACATGGTTGGTTGGAGGTATTGTGAACCAGTCTATGGTTGATAGGAGAGAAGTAGTAGTATGTGTGTTAGTTGTCTGCAGTTTATGGTTAAATCTTGTGTGTTGATATTAGTATAGGTAATTGTTTTGCCAGTTAAAAACATATGTTGTGCATGTGTATCTGTGCGTGTGTGCAACTTGTATCATATTATTTAACAAGACCCTAACCAAACGATATTCTCTTGAAACCAATAATCTTGGAAGGCTTTCTTTTGTCCTCTAAGTATAACAACTGGGGCTTCATTCCACGTTTGACTTTAGACTGAGGACATGATACCTTGATGTCCTCATAATCTTGCGAAAGTTTCTTTATGGCCTCAAAAAGTACAAACAATGGGCTCTTTGATGTCCTCCAGTAGTATAAGGTGATAACAAGTACAGACACACAATTTTGTATCTATACATGTTACTAATGAGGAGACCCAACACAAATCTTTTTTAAACCAATAGTACTCAAGTTTTCTTTGTTCTTGGAAGTATAACAATGGATTGTATACATTTTGCTCTACAACCGAGGACATGGTTCCCTTTATGGTCCTCAGGAAGTATATATGATACAAATCATGTGTGTGTGGTGTGTCAGACTGTCAGTTCATGTGTGGTGGAATGTTCTGTGGGAACTATTGTGGCAGTAGTACGAACTAATCATAAAAGGCAGGCTACAAAATGCTTTTTGCATACCAACAAAACTCTCAGCAAAATTACATATACACAAAGACAAAGTGAGATAAGACTCCCAATCAAAAATTGGAGTTTGAATTATCAAACTTGGTTGTAAGAAACATTTTACAAGTTAAAATATTTACATTACAGACTGTTATTAACATTATGGTATATGTACAGAATGTAAAAATAAACAATTCTCAAAAACAAAGCAATCTTTTTTCACAACTTGCTGTTGTAACACTTAATTCAAGTTCAATGTAACCTGAAGCAACACTTGCATTGTGTTGGAGATTAACCCCGAGGTGGTAACAAATACTACCACCATAAATTTTTTTGCCACTAATTGCTGCCCAGTAATCATGAAGAAAGAGATAGGAGGAACCACAACAATCCACTTCGATTTTAACCATCCTCTGCCACCCTATAATTGCAATTGGTTATTCATAGCCTCTTAATAGCCCTTTCTTGAGGATCACCATAATTGATCTCCCTCAAGAAAATTTGCGTGTTCCATGTTTTTTTCTTCATTGCACAAAGATTCCAGGTCTTCTTGAATCGCATGTGTTGCATGCTGGGAAGACAATACTCCAACAATATGAGGCTTTCATGGAAACCCCATGCAAATTTATCAACTTTCCTGCTTTTTTCTGACCTACTGTGCAGTCTTGGGCACTAAAGCAGAAGGCCCCACTAATTACATACACTGTGTATCTAAAAAACAAAAAAAATACACAGGAGACAGCTGTAACATTTTAGTTATTTCTGTAATACTTCTTGGGTTTCCATATTTCTTCAATAAGATATCGATCATCCATTTGCGGCAAGGGATACGATCAAGGGGTCCCGGGTTGATTGCTTTCCTTTTGTGTGGGTGAATAATAACAGATTTAAACTTGGGACTGGTGAAAGTCATTGTGGTTCCTTCTTATCTCTTTCTTCATGTCCAATTTGGCTACAACTAAGTGCCAGGTATCACCTAATCTGAAGTCTCGTCAGTCAAATGGGGGTAATTGCCAAGTCAGACTCCAATGTCACAAGACCACTTCACTGCATTCTTCCTCATCCAGATAATATACATAAAATTTTAACAATGTCACTTTTGCTTTGCTCTGTGGTCTCTGGACCAGGATATTTCTATCAAGATTTTTCTTCTTTCGAGATATTTCTCATGATATCTAGCCACTAGACCAGGCTTTTTTTCTCTCTTCATCTCTTCTACGCTTCTTGGCATATGATAATCTCTTTAGGGATCACTTACAAGACAATTTCTCCACTCCCACATATGAGATGATCTCTCTTTTGAGAAATCTTTAATGAGATGATCTTTCCCTATAGCCATACTTCCATAAGAATCTCTATACGAGATCTCATACATGAGATGATCTTTCCAGGACACGAGATCTCTCTTGGGATACCACTTATGAGATTATCTTTTCTAAGCATGAGATGATCTCTCGAAGTATCTTGCATATGATAATCTTTCTGGACACAGAATACTGGTCGTTAGTAGAAAATTACACTACTTCTAATGACCTAAACAAAATGAAATCCAGAAGGTACAAGTTCAACACTTCCATTTTAAATATCAGAAATTTCATGATTTGATAAAAAATTTAACCCCCATTCTCAACCTTTAAAGAAAATTCCTTTTGTCCTTGCAGCACTACACAGCATTACTTTTAATACAAACAGCAAAACCAAATGCACTTTTGGCAAGCTACATACAAGTACTCTATATTTCCACAAGTGGAATTTCTAGTGAGAATAAATGTGATCTATTTCAACTTATTATACAATGCACTTGCGGCAAATAATGTACAAAAGAATATGTGGTTAACCTTTTAACCCTGGTATTTGTAGATTCTGTATAGGCTCTAAACACATAAATCGTTGACCTTTGACCATAGGTCATCAGGGAAGCCATCTCCAAACCACCAACTTGTAATAACTTACACAGATTTTACCAGGGTGAAATCACCACAAATCAGGAGATTTACTACACTTACTCGCTTCATTTTTTTATTTTTAAAAGAATTGCAGTTTTACTAATATACTGGCATGTTTTCCAACTGACAGCAATATTTGTAGTTTAGAAAGACCATAGCTTATGCATGAGAGACACTAATCATTTATTTAACAAGGATAATAGTCCTACTATAGTTGAATACTTAGTATTAAAGGGATTAGCAGCGATTTACTGATCCGAAACATCGAAAAAATCATCAAAATTCATATTTTTATATTTTTGTTACTGGCATGGATATACGAACATAACCTGCAAGTGGTTGGCTTGAAATCCGTGTATTAAAGACAAGGCAGTACTTTTTATCTGATTCTGTAATTTCTATACGTGCGTATCAAAATTCCGACTTGATTTTTTTTTTTTTTTTTTTTCAAATTTCCTCAAATACTTCATTTTTTTCACTATTTGGTGGTTTATTTCTACATTAAAGCAGTTATATGGAATTGTGCACACTTATCCCTGATTTACAAGTTTAAAAATGCATTTCCACATTTTTTGCGATTCTCTCGCATTATCGCTGCTAATCCCTTTAATGCTTATAGCACCCTGCATTTGGGCTATTCTTCAGGAAGTCACACACATGACCAAACTTTATTTGCCCACCTTGACAAAACAACCAATCTAGCAAAAGTGGAAACATTTTTTGTTAGGTTCTGTCCAAACCTAACCAAAAATAATGTTTCCACTTTTGTTAGATTGGCTGTTTTGTCAATAAAGTTTGGTCACGTGTGCGACTTTCCAAAGAATGGCCCATTTAAAGCTATTTCAAGGGTACTGCTAAAATTCAGTTTGATGTTTTTCCAAACTGGCAAACCCCCATGTTTATGTTCAAACATATCTGAAAAGAAATAAGTACTGGAAAATTAAATACTATCAATTCATTTTGGTATTTGGTTGGCTATAGTTTGTTTTGTATACACAAGCGAAAACATAATTATGGTACTGTTTTTGAAGGACCTACAATTATTGATCAGTAGTAATTTTTTCTGATTACCACTAAAAAAGCTTTTCTCAACTCTAATTAGCTCATAAATCCACAAGCCAATTTAGTGTATGAAGAAAAATCAAGACTGGTTCACTAAATATTACATCAGTAGGTACAGGACCGGGGTGGTGATAACCTGGCCCAACTGAGAAGCAGTTCTGAAAACAAAACATGCTTTTTTACTTTACAAATCAATATCCATCCATTTTGTCCAATCCCAACTTCCTCCTCTGCCAAACCCCAATAGCTAACCCTCCCCTATGAGTAGCATCATGTAGTCATGCCATGATGTGTACCTCAATTCTAATTGGGAAAATGTGGATTGGTGTGTATTCAAATCATGTAGAATGTGCCACATCTTGCAAACTGCATCATGTTGCTTTTACATTTAGCAGTGCGTGTACACGCTACTCACTAGCATAGGCTTAACTTGATGCGGTGCACTAACATCAATGCTTCAAATTGACAGTTTAAGGAATTTATTGGTATGAATCTTATCGGCACATATATATGAAATATCCTAAATGTGATATACCAGATGGTTTGCATGGTAATTGGAGAATTCCTTGCGAAAAACAGTTTTCACGCTTAAAACTTCGAAGCATTAGACGATTACTGAGCCGCCACGTTTATTATTACACTATCGTTTTGCCACAAGTCATGTTTAGTCTTTCACACACACCAATTAAAGATGACCGGTGTTAGTCAAGTTCTGGCTGTATGAAAGACCGATCGCGTTTACTTTAACATTGGAAGTAAAAACACAGCTTTAATTAACGTTTTTCCTTTAAAATATATAAATTTATCAAAAATGGCATACATTTGGCCTAATTTTTATAAAATGCGCCTAGGGATTCTTGAGAATATAGTTTTTTAAAATACAAATTAGTAAACTCTACTCATACAATAACGGGACTCGGTACACTTGAAAAGTACGTAGATTTCCTGAACCTCGCATTAGTTGGTTTCGAACACTGATCTCTATACAATGGATTGGAAACATGGGCTTCGTAACTGAAGCACTGATGGCCATGTTGGTCATCCAAAAAGAGTGCCCAAGCAGGTGGTAAGAACCATTCATTGTATATTACAAATGTTTCCCATTAAATGTGGATAAGCACATAACAGACACAAATCAGCCAATTCAACTGACAGCTCTTTTATTTGCGCGTATGGGAAGGGGGGCTGTCCTCTAAAACGTGCACCCGGGATACAACTTCTGGTTGAACAGGTGTCACTGGAATGGATGGCAATTGTGTTCGGACACCAATAATGGCCCTCCGGGCGCCTTCATCTAATTACAAGACTGTTGTATAGCCAATCCATTATATAGAGATCAGTGGTTACTTCGACTGCGATAAAACGAAATATCACCGACCCTTCCTTTTCAATGTCCACGTTTTCATGGACTGGTTAGTGTTAGGGCCAACTAAAACCTTGGGGTGTGATCAGAAATGATATCGAAAACAAACCCCTCTAACATTTTTCTCATATCACTGAGGTTTTAAAAACGTGGTAGTTTTCTTGTCAATAAAAAATTCTAAATCTAAAACGGAACTTCATCTCCTATCCTTTGTGTGCTCAATGAAGTTCCAAGGATGAAGCTGTGGCAAACTTGCACGTGATTATGCTCTTATGGGATAATTTTCATCACTGGTCTGTTTCGTATTGCATGCGGTGTTGTAAAATATACCACACGGAATAACCATGGTAGCTTGTTCCATGATCGTTTGTCAGTTTGTGTGATATTGGTCGGAACAAATTGGATTTTTTCGCAAGGAATACTCCAATGGCCATGAAAACCATCTGGTACGTTTTATTTAGGGATATTTCATTATATATGTGCCGATAGATTTATACCAATAAATCGCTTTAAGGCTGACTCAGATTTCTTGAAGAGGGTGCACTCTATTTTCAAACCAATCATGTATTTTGCACATAGTTTTATACATAATGCTTATCCATATACTAACCACTGTGTGAAATAGCTAAGCTCAAATTGAAGTCCTTCCTAAAGAAAATCACAACTTTGTTATAAAATTCCGGATCCAAATTTTTTGTTATACATGGTATCCTATGATACTGTTATACAAAACAAATGTTTGCTGCATCAAAACGAAAAATCTGATTCATCTCAAACTTCGGAATTGACTATCTTAAGTTCTAGTTAACTATTTTAATGAATATACAAAAATTATATTTCGAAATCTCTGAGTCAGCCTTTAACTTAGAGCATTAGCTGATAGCAATCCCGAGTGTCAGGCAATCTGATTCACCAGCTGATGCACGACAAAAAAGATTTACATGATGCTACAACATTGCTGGACCCTTCATTGATGCTGCTATAGACCGTATTCAATAGCCAGCTATGTTGGTGGACAAGATAGATGCATTCCAGTACTACAATACATTCACCTGTCAATGATCCCTGTGCAATCGCTGAACATGGATCGATTGACAGCTTAATGTATTGTAGTCCTGGAATGTATGCATCTTGTCCACCAACATGTCTGGTGGCTGACGTCATATTGAATACGGTCTATACACATAGATCATGGTGTGTATTTGGAAATTGTACCTTTAGACCTTTTATGTAACCTATCATTTACAAAGTTAGATCAGTTTAGATTAGAGGCAGTATATACATTTTGCATTCATCAAAATCACTGCATAAGACCATAGTCTTACATCCACAACTGTACCTCTTTTGTATTTATCCATTTTTAGATCATCCAAAACTCTACCTGCACTTCAACCCTATAATATAGCATTTCATTTTGAATAAATATATTTTTTTTCTTTTACATTCTGCACATGTCTGTGACAGTCATATCTAAGAGTACATTGGGTATACTTTTTATCAGGGGTGTTTATTTTTCCAGAAAATCAGAATTGTTCTCCCTCCTTGCCATTTTGTATCCCAATTCTTCCCCAAAATTTAACATTGGTTCCAATCACCTAAGCATCAAATTCTTCCCCAAATGTCCATAGAGACAAAACAAATTCCCCACCTCACGAATAATGGAAGAATAGACAACCCTGCTTTTTATGGAAGTAAAATTTCTTATCTCAAAGGATGAAGATTTCCTTCATAAAGGAGTAAAACAATCTTTCAAGATTCTTGCTTTTGAACATGAATTTTATCTTTAAAAAAAAAAAAAAAAAAAAAAAAAAGATATGGTAAAATGTATTTATGTAAGGCATTTTAGTCTTCATCTAAAAATATCTGGGGCTCAAGAAGTCCCTTTTAATGTGAACTGGTCCAATAGTTTCTGTGAACATCTACTACATTTCCTGATTACAACATTGCCAAGTATTATAACATTCAAGTAATCAGAGAATTTCATCCATACTGATTTTGTGCTTAGTTGCACAGCCTCTTTTGCTAGATTGTGCACAATTGTATTCCCTAATGAGGTGAATTAATGATATTTTATCTCAAAATCCTCATCTCAAAATTTTCTGCATGGTCTAGAAACCTGATATTTATTTTTTTTATATGACTGAAATATTCCTGTCAGTTTTTTTGATGATACTACTACCTCTATAACCGCAGATCTAGGTGGGTGATCGATCGTGAAACCTATTTCTTTCAGTTGAAAGAAGACGATTGTAAAACCCTTTTCTTGGGGGGAAACGGAGGGTGAATACAGGGCTTACCAGTGCAACCCTTCCAAAATATAGGGCTAAATATATGGCTAAATATAGGCCAAAAACAGATATAGGATCATATGGGAAAACAAGAAATTATAGGTAACATATAGGATTTGTATGTTTTTTTACTTGGAATGCGGGCGCCTTTTCCGTTGTATATCAGTAGCCATTTCTCATTCATTTAAAGATATGTGCCAACATTTAGCCATCTCTGGCTGTATTGGCTATGATACATGTGATATTCCCTGTTGTGGAAATAAAAGAGGGGGAAATGCTTTCGGACTGTGGACCCATCTATTTGATTTTGTTTTTGAGGAATCCATGTTTTCGCAGAGTGTAATTAATTACTTCATGTATGACTCTATCTAAGTCATGTCATTGAAGTTTTTGATGTGACCTAATTTTGGGACATTGGACCCATCACCAGAGGTAAGTGTTGGGGTTTTGTTGGAAAAAAATTGCAGAATAGTTTTCTGAAAGTTTTAAACTATTCATTTTGAGATACACTGGAAACCTCACACTTCACCAGTGGAAAATTGTACAGGTGCCTTCCTGCTATCTTATGGCGACACAAATAGTTTTGTATTTTATAAATTGTAAAGCATCGCTATGTGGTCCTCTACTTATTCAACACGTTAATGTAACAATTCTTCAATATTCAGCACTTGAATCCATTGGTACACCAATGTATCATTACAACCAAGGAGTTTTGCATTTGACAGTTTCTTCTCAAAACATGGTCAAAGTCACATGGGTCTTAAAGGTCAATCTGTGTACACCCCACAGTACTTAGCCAGTGGTTCTTTTGCGCAAATTTGGTGGCATTTATAGATTTTATAAAAAATGTGTCCTTAAAGGTCAATACTCTGTAATCTTGGGCCTGTGGTTCATTTGAGCATGATTGAAAATAATACCTCATTTGCATAAAATTGCATTTGACAATAAAATGGGGTCAAAGCTCCATCAGGCTCATCAGAGGTCATCTGTTCCAACCTGAATGAGTTTTCGGCTGGTTATTTTTTTTAGGAAGTGTGATGTTCATAGCACCTATTGGACAGAATGACATATAACCCTCGTCTTAACAAGCTTTTTTTGTAACACGTTTTTACCGGGAAGGGGGGGGGGGGTGGTTACCACCCCCTCGCGAATTTGTTTTAATAATGCACCCGGTGCGTATGATTTTGATACTAGTGGATGCTATGGTCCTCCTCTTCCATTGATACCAAAATACGTACCAACATACCTAGTATGGGCGTCACCATTAGTCCACGAGTCGACAAATTTGGGCATTTTCCATATAAATAGGCGAAAATCCAATTTTTAGCTAAAAAAAAAAAACGTAAGGAATAAAAAAATCGGATTTTTCCTGGGTATTTAATTCGCTCGTACATGAGGGTGCCAATTGTGCGTCAGCATTTACAATAACCAAGACATAGTTTTTACACAATGAGGCCACATGACGCTGGGAAGAGGGTCTGTGCATATATTATGTCAAAAAATCCAGCCATAAAATCTAGTCCCTGTGGCAACACCCCCCTCCAGTCAGTTAAGTACCGAAAAACATTGCGACTGAAGGTAGCACGGCGACTACACCTAACCCGAGGGAAGTGCTACTTCACATTTTTTTTCGGCTAAAATGACTGGAAAGGATGAGAGAACTATTACCTATAAGCTTTTACGATTTTTTGTTAGCGTTTTAGCGCACCGGAAGCAAAGTTTCGGTGGGGGGGGGGAACACAAAAACTGATGACTTCATTGGAACGCCATACTAGGTATGTTTGCTCTTATTTGGTATCAATGGAAAGAGGACCATAGCTCTCCCTGGATATCAAAATCATAAGCCTAGGGTGCGTTATAAAAATTCTCGAGGGGACCACCCCCCCCCCCCCCTTGGTAAACCGTGTTACAAAAAAGGCTTTGTAGACGAGGGATAATAGTGGAAAACACAAATACAATTTCACAGATGTGACTTTGACATATGCTTTTGACCTGCAGCTCATATACCAAATGTTTAGCCAATCTTTGGTCCTTTGGTGCAAGAGTGTAATTTCCCTCACAAAATCTTGAAAAAGGCCAAGATCTTCCGGGCTTGTGTTCCTGGAGCCCCCAAAGACTCTTGAAAAAAAGATACATAGTGTAAGCATATTCCTTGAATGGTTATTTTTTTAACGCAATGACCCTTATGAATGGTTAAGGGTTTCAAGTCCACTGCACACTCTCACCAAATCAAATCTGATTATCCCCCCCATGGAGAACAGGCAATTTTACTTCAAATGTTGTGTAGTCCAAGTTTTACCAATTCTGACTTCTGTACATAGAACTTTTGGGTAAGACTATAAAGCAGTGGTCTATGATTTCTGACATAAATAAAAGTTTATGCCTCAACAAAGTCATCAAATGCAGAAAGTCCAAAAATGAACAAGGACTTGAAATGCTGACTCTTTATGTATGTACAACCATGCTAATTTAAGTCCAAAATAACCGTACAAAATATCTCCACACACCATTACAAGTATAACTTGAAAGCTGACTCTTATACATGTACAACCAGCTAATTTACGATGAGAGATACCCAGTGGTCATTACTTGTTTTAAAAAGCTCCTTGTAATGAACATTTAGACTCTGAAAGGCAGATATTTTTGATCAATTACCTGTGAAAAACCAGGCAAAACATCAATCTTAAATTTCTGTGAGAAAAAAATATAGGGAACTATCAGGATTTTGAAGTTTATAGGCTTTATAGGGCGAGGTAACAAATATAGAGAATATCGGGCTTACTAGGCCCCTTGTATGCCTGGAATTAGTTTCCCTCTGTCTCAGATCCTGGTCACTATTTGCATATCCTACAAATAATTTTCAGCTATATGCTTTGATTTCCCCACCTAAGAAAACCACACAAATGATCAGTGAAATTCTAAATTCATCCTAGCTTCCCTGGCCATCCATATTGCCTATAGCAGTACCTTGAAGTCCCACTTGTGTGCCATGCTACAGACCACACATTACAAAAGTGGGAGTGCTCTGAAGTACAGAGAGTAATTAAAGGGGGGATCCTCAGCCTTGACCCTCACCAGAGATTTTGGTACCAGTAGAAACTTCTCCATCTCATCTGCAAAAGAGTTTGACTACTTCTTTCCCCTTAGGATGCCAACAGTCAAAACATGGTTATGGTCACGTAATATTTTGTACAGTACTCTACATGTTGGGCTATTGTATACACACAAAATTAAGTTTGATTCATTGCTTCACAATGTAAGGATAAATCAAGGAAGCATTTTCTGCTCTCCGTTGGCAATTACACAATAAATTAGCTTCTTTATTCACTGATTGCAAGACTGAGTATCACTAAATGAAAAACAATTTTGTCTCTTAAAAGTACACTTTACTGTTCATCAAAGGAACTTCAAAGGATATACGAGAAATTTCCTGGTATTCAAGACTTTCCATGCTTACTGGCAGTGTAATATTTTTGTAATAGCTGACAAGGGTGTAATAGATGACAAGGGAGGGCTTATAGTAGATTTCAAATTAAGTGAGAGTTCTTGCATATTCCCATGGAGTGGATTTTACATCCTTGGCTATGTGGAGACTGGGCCTTTGTTGCCATTACAAAACACATTGTGGCCATGTTACACACAAAGTTACTGCAAAGAATCGGCATACTAGAATCAGGGATGTGAGTGGTCATGTTTTAAAAAACGCGGAAATCGGGAACTTCCCGTTTACAGAGCAATCCTAGTCCAACTCAGCTGTCAGTGAGGGTTTCCGAATTTGACAGACATGCGGCACTTTTGCTACCACAATATATTAAGTTAGATGGCCTGTGACAAAAATCTTCCCGAATTTAACATTTTCAGGAAACCAAAAGGTGAATAACCATTTTACCTCAATCACTTGCTATCAGATGCTTTTAAACAGGATTGGAAATTCCGCTTGCGATGCATGTGAAGAATCTTCCTGCTGTTCCGTGTGCCTTCTCTACCCGATCTTCTTCGATGAATTTTGCGTCCGATTTTTGTCCGAATATCTATCATATGGCAATGTACATTGGCCATAATAAATAGTCTTGTGTCACTAACTTTATAGGTTTATTTGATCCTTGAAAAAGACTGGATGGTTTGGATTGAATTCGGTGTAAATGCGTTTGATGTGCCTGAGATCTAGCAATGGTGAAATTAACATCATACCTATATGGCACGTTTTTCAAAACAACATTTACACATCGCAATGGAGGGCTCACACTAGCCTTTGTGATGGGAATGCTGGGGTTAAAGTTCGCGAAAATGCCTTTCAACATGTTTACCATTCGGCCAGTCGTTAAGAAATAAATGAAACGGTGGAATAAAAATGTGCATTTTTTTTATTTTTTTTAGTTTTTCCTTTTTAAAATTACGCAATTTAGATTTGGATACAAAAACCGCGACGCGGGCAAGAGAAAAACTTGGAAATGCGCGCGGGAAACGCGGAACTCTCACATCCCTGTAGAATCCAATTAATTTCACTTCTTACAAAATAGTCTGTTAAAGGCTGACTCAGAGATTTCCCGATGAGGCGCACTTAATTTCAAACAAATCGTGTTTTTGCATTTACATAATGCTTGTCCATGTGCTAATCACTGGGTGAAATTCAAATAACTAAGCTCAAATCGAAGTCGTTCATATAGAAAATCACAACTTTGTTATAAAATTCCGGATCTGGAATTTTTGTTATGCAAGGTATCCTATGGCACTGTTATCCTGTGCCCAATGCTAACTGAATGGAAAACGGAAAACCTATTCATCTCTAACTTTGGAATTAAGCATTTTAGGTAACTATCTTTAGTTCTAGATGACTATTTTCAATTACTACACAACAAAATTATTTTTTGAAATCTCTGAATCAGCCTTTAAGAAAAACTAGTTAGTTTTAATGTATGTATTGATATAGAATGCATTCTGTCTTCTATGCGTGAAAGAAATTATATTTTGCAATGTCAAAGGTATATTGTGTTCAAATAACCATGTTTAGTAAATATTTGAAGTTTTCACCCGGATACTTCAATTGAAACACCGGTTGAACCAAAAATTCTTCATACAGGCATACAATATCATATTACTGTACCATTTTAACAACACCATAACCTTTTTTACCTTTGCCTTAAAATAAATCCGCTTACCTCTCACAGTGGAAATGGACCGACTTAAACTTTTAAGGAGTCTCACTCATTTTGAAATCTACTATAATAACTTAAACATTTAGTGGGTGGGGTCACTATGTATATTCATATCTTCCTTGTTTTTCATGCTAATCATATGAACAATCTTAAATACATTCAGCCAATAAAATAAGTCCATAGTTGGTTCAAGTAATAACCATTTGGTACTTGTCCAGTATTTGAACTTCCTTTGTTGTCCTGGGTACCAAACAACATATAGAAAAACAATATGTAATATTTGATCAAGAAAACAACACTCTGAAATGATCACCATAAAAGATCACCCGATTTTCTGAATATGAACAATCCTTGAGAACACTTTGGAATGTTTTGTTGTTTCCAAGCCACAAACACTACAGAATTAATATTCTAACAATGAAAACCACACTACAAAATCTGTCAGGTTAACTACTGAACCATTGTGTTAAATAACTACTACATCTTTTTATGGTAAACATCGCAATCTGATCAATAACAGACCACTTTTTGCCCTGTTCTTTTATATTTTTTTCCCCTCAAGAACAAATGAAGTGATTGTTAATCTTAAACCCTCATCATACTGAAAAAAAGTTATTTGATCATATTTTCAAATAACCATGATTGAAAAGATAACTGGTAGCACATGTTCACATGGAAGTACTTCAGAATTGTTTGTACTAAAATTTTCATTTCATTTTTTTCATTTCATTTACCAAGAATCTAAATAATGACCAAAACAGACCAGAGCTTGGACCAAAAATACCTTTAGTGTACATGTTGCACTCGTAGTAGTAGTATATCCAAAGTTTTAAATCCGTTTTGTCCCCGTACTGCCCTTATTCCTTCCTTCCACTCCACCCGATTCAATGCATCCTCCATCCTCAACCCAACCCTCCTACTCTCCTCCTCCACTTGCTTCTTCCATGTCTTCTTTGGACGTCCCCCCCCCCCCTCCTCGAACCTCCCACCTCGAACTCAAAGGCCCTTCTTAAGGCATGCTCGTCATCCTTCCTCAACACATGCCCTGCCAATGTACACTATTTGCCTTCGGTAATTTCTAAATTTTGTGCCTGTTGTGTGTTGTATGAGTATGACAAATCATATTGCAGCATCCCAGCTGCATTGCATGGTAATGCTTGTTTTGAATGTGACAGAATGAAGACATTGTAAAATAAACCACTGTACACTCTTTGGTACAGTGTGATTTATCATTGCAAAAGACAAACAGTCTTGTTATATGGTCTTGTTAATCCTGTCTTGTTAATCATGTCCAAAATAAGACCTGCACTGTTCATATCTGTCTTAATGAAAAATTAAACATGATACAATCATGATGGAAATATGTTTTTGCTAGAATGCACAAGATCTTAGCCATGTTCAACCACTTATCCAATTATGTACATTTTCTGGAAGGTAGTATGCTTATCTTATAAAGATGCACTGGTCCTGTCATAAGGACCTAGACTTTTACAATATAGCAATGCTGCAGTGACCAAAGAGTTTAGATTCATGCTCCCTGAAAATTGACATAAAAGCTTAATTTGATGCACTTATGGTCCTACAAGTACCAGTTTGAAATCAACCTGAAAAAATGAACTGGATAATGTTAGATGGCATTCCTGATATTAAAACAATGTTTTGTGAAGTTAATATATTTTCATAATTTTTGACAAATCTGGTAAATTTTCAAGTACTGACAAACATGAATTACTAACCTGTTATAGTACTTTCTTTCTAGACTTTCAGCCACGAGTCACGAGCCAATTTTGCAAGTAGTCAAAATATGAATACTGAAAGATTCTGGGCCTATCTAAGTGTCAAAACCCCATCACCACGTCAATGCCAAGTTCAATAAGTTTCAAGCTTTTCATGACTTTTCCAAAGCCACCAGGTCAAGTGGGTGATTACTTTTGCATATTGGCCAATAAGTGTCAGTACCTGAAAACAAGCCGACTGCAAATTAGGCTGCTGAATATGAATACTAACATTTTTGGGATCATATTCCCGTTTGCTAAAGGTCAAGTCAAGTGCTTTCAAGACTTTTCAGACCACAAGCAAAATTCTCCCACTTCTCAATGCCACCAATTCAGTGACGAAGGCAACCCAAGTTGCAGCGAGATCAAAATAAAAAATGCTGTATGTTCTGTTCTGGCCCATATGTCAGAGTGCTGTAAGCATATCATATCACATCAAGCTGAAGTCACAAGTGAGTGTAAGATTTTTTCACAAGCCACAAGTCAAGTGAAATGACTGTATTTTTTCTAAAGAGCCGTGTCCAGTACACCAGTAGATGTCAAAGTTCATGTTTAAAGAATAAGCCTTCTTATACCGCTCTGCATGTAGTAGTCCCAACAGAGACAAAGATACGCATGCCCTTTTCCTTACGTTCTGCAGAGCACCTTATTATTATCAATGTCCATCTATTCCTGCATATCTTTGAATTGGGCTGAAACATGCAAGATTCAGTATAATTTTCTTAAAATTTTCTCACAAACTGAGAAAGACACCAAATAGGGCCACATAAGGTAAATCACACTCCGATTTCTTTTTCAATTAGATCACAAAGTTGATGGCCGATCAAAATCTTCCAAATCCTTGCCTTTCATAAGCCATTTAAACAAAAACGATTAATGTTTAATCATGGTTCAACTTTTAAAGAACAGTTAACCCAGAGGGTGGGTTTTTAATCAATCCCATGATGCATAGCAATGTGCCAATACTGTATCTGTAACTAACCATGTCAGTACTAGGGATAAAAAGTGTCCAAAAATTTAAGAACCACAGACATTTGCAATAATTCATGATAAAAATTTCCTAATTACTAATGCTTTGTTGGCTAAATGAGCTTAAAGTCATGGGTTTTTATGTGTTAGGAATAGGATTTTTAATGGATCACATGACCATTGTGAGGTTAAATTTTCCCCAACTGGTGCATTGTGGGCTTGACTCACAACAACCCGTCTGCAAGTTAACCCAAGATAACCTATCAACTGTGCATAAGGATTGTGGTCTTTGCTGATATCAAGGTTGGAGACAAACAATGTTTCATAGAGCTACATTAAAGACTTCACAAACTTTTTGCTGAGGGTTGACATACTGATCCACCTTGATATTCAAACTCAATCCTGTTTGTAAATTTGGAGGAATTAGCTTCCCGGGGGGGAGGCCTGTCTATCTTTGTACAAGCTACGTTGCACCTATATTAGCCTACAGGGCCGTAGCAGGGGGGGTGCGGGGGGTGCGACGCACCCCCCCAAAAATGACAAAGGTCCGCTTTGTGATTTGTTGAAGGTCGCTTTGCCATGTTTAAGGTCCGTGTATCAATTAAAAGTTTGTCTTAAGGGTTGTGCATGCATGGTATATGATGACTAAGCAGCTGTTAACTCGCATTCGTTTGCGTTTTTGTTTTTTTTACTATACGGGGTTTTGTAAACGGCTGCGGACGATATTATTTTTCCCTCAACACCCTTCTTCCCCCCCCCCACTTCAGAATTTGGAGACGACGGTTTGTGAAAAATTTTGGGGTCAAAAATGCTCGAGCGAAGCGACCAGGAGCCGAAAAAAAAAATTTTTTGGTACGAAAAGGTCAGCTTATGGGAAAATAAGATCAACCAAAAGCATTATACAATTACTCGGCTACGGGCAGGTAGCATATGAGATGTATATTGCACAGGAAAAATTGTAACATACAAGTTGATAAATCGTGATCCCATTAGAGATTTTGCCCCTGAATCAAATTAAGGTTGCCAAGTTGTTGTTAATCAGTTTCTCTTCTTTATCGAGGATAAGAAAACTAAGCTTTTTACTGAATGCTAGCAGGATCACAACACTGAAATACAGCATTTTAGTTCTTTTTCCAACGAATACCAATACCAAAAATTGGTTAATAAGCATGATATTTTTATTTGAAAGATGGGTGACGTGATCATGGTCTGATTTTTCATGCGATGCCTTCTCCCCCCTCGCAAGGAGGCATATCACTAAAAAATCTGATTACAAATGATTTAAGTCGGTCTAGCTGTTTGTATAGAAGAAGCAAAATGTGTACAAAATGACCATGGACAGTGTGTGTGAATTGATGTGTCGACCAATTTTGAGATGTTTTGTTTCATAATTTTAAAATGCAGACATTGCTGTGCCTCAAATTTCCTAGGGTACTGACAAAAATTTTTGAACTTTCTTCAGATACAAAAATCTCAATTTTGATGACGGACGAGGCTGTCAACCGGGGTCATCCACCTTTAAGAGGGGAATGGACTCTTCAAGGGTCCCTAACTTCATAACATCAAGGGGACATAAATCAAGGGGGCATAATGTCAAAGGGAACTTATCCTCAATACTCATTCATGATGCTGTACAAATCAATAGGCTATTCTTTCCCATGGATTAATGAGTAAAATGCAGCTTTCAATTTCTGATTCTGCATAAGGTTTATTGATCCCACTGCTGTCCAAATACGTCTTTGGTGTTTGCCCTGCTTCAACCGAAATGTGCTAAAACAAGAATTTTTTTACTAATCCTGATTATCTCTAATGACAATAGCACGAGTATGCCAGTTGCTAAGACCGCACAAGACGCCCCATTTCATGCGTTCATGACGAGTGCTGTATTGGTCATACAAAATTATTTTGACATCGAGTGTAGTGTCGTGATTCAAATAAAAGCTCTAAATAAAGGCTCTCAGTCAGAAATCACAACTCACTTTTTTTGTTTAAATAAGTCCTAATTATGGAATAGGATCGCTTATCAACTGGTACATTATTTTTGGTGAGCAATGTACACAACTAATCTCACAGTTCTGAACATGTTAAATATATCTTTTGATGGATTTTCACATACATGGCTGGTGCTTATCTGTTTAAAATAATCAAACCTAATGTCAAACTTATAAACCTTTTGCACCCTTTTTAATATAAATAACTATCATTTAAAAAAATTCATCATCTGATCATAAAATTTGCTTATTAGGATTCTTCCACTATACTACTTGGTTCGTGGTTTGGCCTCCCTTCTTGAAGGCGGAGTGCAATCGTTGTCGCAAGGCGTCTGATGGCTTCGCTGAATTAACGAGAAGAAGTCATCTTCAGGTACTCTGTGGGTGCTTCAGGAAGGGCAGGCATCTCTTGTCGCTGGTCCATCGATACGAGAACCCTGTGAACATATTTAAAATGGCAACAGGAATTAATGATGTACAGTGGTCAAAAAAAAAAAAAGGGTTTACACTTTTTTTCGTCTGCAATTTCCTAAAAAGTGGGTAGATATATCAAAATAGTTTTGAATGTGCTTATTAACTACAATATCTGTTGAAACCAACCCCCGGTGAACGGCATTGAAACAAAGCTGAATTACAAAATGGCCGCCATCTAGAGAAAAAAATCAAAGACCACTTGCACACCGACCAGTCTTCTGGCCCACTGTTGGCTGTCACGAATTATATCCAAGATTGATACAACACATTGAACAATGCACCCCGTCATGGGACTTAGTATTTAATAGTAACCAAAAGGTAGAATTAAGACACCTCAAATTATTTAAGTTTCTATATAAATTTAAAATAAAACGGCTACAATATTCTTCTTTATGACTTGTCCCAAACCATGCAAACTTCGAAAATGTACAAGCAGAGTCTCATCAGTCAGCAGAAAACATTCAATCTATCTTTCAATTTAAAATCCTCCTCCAATTGAAGCAACTGAATTATTATGTAAATAGGTAATTCAAGTTCCATTTCATCACGGGTGATATATTCTCTCAATTCATTTTCAAACGTAAACACTTAACACAAACTCGAAGTTGGTCGTATTTGTTAGTGAGTAGGCCCTCCATTTCACGCATGGTATTGATTTCTGTTCACATATGGGTTGTCCCATGACTTATACGGTGTGTGCGAAGTGGGTTTTGACATTTTTCGCTATTTGGTCGGCCATTTTGTTATTTTGCTTTGTTTTGAACGCCGTTTTCACCAGATATCACAAGATTTGTAACATAATAATATCTTAAAAAAACTGTGATATGTCCACCCACTTTGAGAGATTTGCAGATATAAAATTGTAAACCTTTTTTTGGACCACACTGTACAGGGATGGACACTTCACAGTAGACAAGTTTTATTTACATTTGTCCAATATTTATAGACTCTCAAGTAACTTTGTTATATGCACAAGATAATTCATGTATGTAACATTAATTGTGTTTTATAACGCAATTTATTTTATTTTGCACAATTGCACAACTGATATAAAGCTAAATAACTTCATTTTCATAACAGTAAAAAATTCAAAATTATGTTTGCATTAACAAGAGCAAAGTGGGTTTGGGGGTTTCCGGGGGTGGGTTTGGGGAGAGAAACCTGGAAGGAAGGATGCTGTTAGAGTTTTATGATGAGAAGGAGTGTGCATAGCGAAGACGTGGTTTAAGAAAGAGGTCAAAAGGAAGGACCTTTAATGTTCAGGAGGAGGCGAGTCGGAGATTGATTTTGGCTTGTGTAAGAGAGGGAAAGTTTTTTGAAGAAGGTTAAGGTAATTCCCCCCCTGGAATTACAGCATAGGTTGGTGGTTGCCGATTTGGACAAGTTGAAGGTGAAAAAAGTGATGAGGAAGGTAGTGCACTGTGAGAGGAAAAGTGGAAGCTGAAAGAAGAAGAGACAGAAAGATTTTTGAGATTAGAGTGGGCGAGCTTGTGGGGGATGTGTCCGATCTGTGGGGGTGTTTTAAGGAAAGGGTGGTACATGCGTGTGTGGATGCAGTGTGTGGAAAAGAAAGTGAGGAGAGACAGGAAAGATACGGGGGTGGTGGTGGAATGATAGGGAGGGGCGATAGGGAGAAAGAAGGATCGTATAAGGAAAGAAGAGAATGGTATGGAAGAGAATAAAGTGAAGGAATAAGAGATTGTAGAAGCGAGCAAAGAAAGTGGTGGATTGATTTGAGGGAGAACCAAACAAGGTGTACTCAGTTAGTGAGGAGGTGAGAAAGGTTGGGGGGCAAGGGTTTGCAATGAAAGGAAGGAAAGATGTTGAAGGGGAAGATGTATGAAGGAAGTGATGGAAATTGACTTTCCAGTGAGAAAGGTAGAGGAAGGGTCTGGAAAGAGCATATGGAGAGAATCATGAATGAGGGGAATGAATGGGATCAAGAGGGTGGCATGCTGATTGGTGGAAGGGCCAGTTGAGAGAGTCAGTCAGGGAACGAAGTGGTAAATGCAATGGGAGAAATGAAAAACAGGGAAAAGCTGCTGACCCTCGGAAGTGAGTTTTGAGATGATTATTGCAAGTGGAGAGATAGGGATTGGTGTGATGATGGAGTTGTGTCAGAGGTGTAGATGGAGGGAGGACTGCGGTGGAGTGGGCTGTGGTGTGGTATGTCCAATTTTAAGGGAAAAGGGGATGCAATGAGATGTGGTGAGTATAGGGGTGTGAATTGTTGGAGCATGCGATGGAAATTGTGGAGCGGGTTACTTAGAGAACAGAATTCGGAGATAGTGAAGTGGATGAGATGCAATTGGGTTTATGCCAGGAAGGGAACGATAGATGCAGTGTTCATTTTTGAGGAGGATGCAAGAGTAATATCGAGCAAAAGGGAAGAAGCGGTATATGTGCTGTGTGGACCTGGAGAAGGCTTTGATAGAGTACGAGAAAGTGATGAGGGGCCATGAGGAAGAGGGTATACCAGAAGTGGTTAGAGGTGATGAGGCGGTATGAAGGAGCAAAAACAAGAGTTAGAGTAGGGTCTAGTTGTCTGAGGAGTTTGAGGGGAAGGTGGGTGTGCATCAGGGTTCTGGGTTGTCGCCAGTTGGTGTTTGCAATTGTGGATGATGTGGTTACGGAGAGTGCAAAAGAAGGTTGATGAGTGAGATGCTGTATGCTGATGATTTCGTTGTAATGTGTGAGACCAAGGAGGGTTTGAGGGAGAAGTTTTGGAAGTGAAGGGCTTTGAGAGTAAGGGCATGAAGGTAAACCTTGGGAAAAGACTAAAGTGATGGTGGTGGGGAGAGGGGGAGGTGTTAGTGAGTAAGGTGGACCATGTGGGGACTATTGTGGAAGAGGTGAGGGCAAATTCAGTGGTGTGAGAAATGTGGGAAGGATTCATGGAGATGCCCACAAAGATGAAGAGAGTGACCCAAGTTTGGCCAAGAGGACTTTTTGTGTGTGGAAAAGATGTCATAGAAGGAGGTTGAGTGGAGTTGGGGAGGATTTTTGGTTGGAAAAAAGTGTGTGACGAGGTGGAAACCGTGAAGGAGTTCACATACCTAGGTAACAGGATTAGTGCGGGTGGGGGATGTGAGGCGGGCTGTGACAGCCAGAGTAGGTATGGGTGGAGTGAAGTTTAGAGAATGTGGAGAGTTGTTACTTGGGAGAAGATTTCCTTGAAGATGGAAAGGGATGGTGTACATGAGTTGTGTGAGATCAGCGATGTTGTATGGAGTGGACATGGTGCTGAGTGAAAATGAGATGGGATTTTTGAGAAGGGCAAGAGAGAGACAGTGGGAGAGGCAAATGTGTGGTGTGAAATGATGGATAGGAAGAAGCTGAGGATTTGATGCAGATGTGGGTTTGGAAGAGGCGGGGCACCGACTGGCAAAGGCGAATGGCGTAAGATGGTATGGTCACGTGCTGAGGAAGGATGAGGAGAATGTTTAACAAGGCGGTTCTGAACCACAAGTCTCGCCTTCTTTCGCGCGCTTAACTGTAAGAAAAAAAGCAGCACACCAATAGAGGGCAAATGTGCGAGTCCAGGGTGTCCCCAAAAAGTTGTTCAAGCAGATAAACTCCCAATTTATAAAATAGTTTTACTTTCCCACTATTCATTTGACACCACCCTATGGGTCAACAACATGTTCCATTGTGAGCTATGAATCTGGCAAGTTAACCCCCCCCCCCCCCGAGCATAATCAGGATAGTTTAGGAGAGACCACCCCGGTTTTGCATTTTATTTTACTCTGCCTCTTTCATTTGACCCCACCCCAGGGGTCAAAAATTTTCCATTGTGGAGATATTATCTTGAGAAGTCTCAAACAAGAGCATAACTAAGCAGTTTGGTGTAGAACCCCCGGGTTTGATTTGATAGTAGTCTATACCTCCACTCTTTATTGACACACCATCGGGTCACAACATTTTCGTTGTGGAGATATTAAGCGTGAAATGTCCCCACATGAGCACAAGTAAGAGACGGTTTAGGAGTAGCACCCCCTGGTGCGCATTTATAGTATTTATACTTCTCACTCTTACATTTGATACCACCTAGAGGTCATAACATCTTCCGTTTGGGAGATATTAATCTTGAATGTCCTCCACATGGGCACAAGTAAGAGACGTTTACGAGTAGCACCCCAGGGTGGGCATTTATAGTATTCTATACTTCTCACTCTTCAATTTGTACCACCATACGATGGTCACAAACATCTTCCGTTTGGGAGGATAGTAATCTAAAGGTCCACAACATAATCATAACCAAGAGGATGGTTAGGAGTGCCACCCCCGGGTTTGCATTTATAGTATTCTATTTCCTGGGGCCTTTCATTTGACACCCGCCCAGGGGTCACAACATTTTCCATTGTAGAGATATTAATCATGAGAAGTCATGCAAAAATCCCTGAAAATTTCACTAAATTTAGTAAAAAAAAAAAAAAATATGAAAATTTATTTCAATTTGGCAAAACACTATTTTGAAAAAAACATGTGACACATTGAAATTTGAGTCCCCTACGGGGTCCAGAAAGGCCTAGAAATGCACAATTTTGCAGATTTTCACATTTTCCAGAAATGTAAACAGCTGGCAACCCAAAGACTGACCAGAACTAGAATAAAAATTCCTTAAACATGGGACTGATCTAGCCATTTGATGTTAATACCTTTGGTGTGGTGTACTCCCCCCCCCCTTTTGATAAGTCTTGTTGTACAACTGTTTTGTACACACCAAATCATACAAGCCATATCTGACCAATAACACACATGTGACCTAATTATTGCAAGGTAAACTCCTGAATCAAAATGTCTTTTTGAAGGTGTAGTATTTTCACCACGACCATTGACAACCTGAGAAATTTTGGTTGAACTGGACCAAAGCATTTAGCAGTAGTTGCAATTTTAAAATAATCAGAGAATGCCCCTTGGTGGCCCACATGCATTTGACCACAATATGATTCACACAAAAGATGTACCTAAGAGTCTTCAGGTAGCGAAGGAATTTTGCATATCCAAGTGTACCATTTAAGCGATACAGAATTACGATTATTTAATTAGATCAATTGCATCAAGCAATGCCCTTTAATTGACCACTTGCACTTGGACCGCAATGTGATTAATACAAAAGATGTACAGATAGAGTCTCATGTAGCGAAGGAATTTTGCAATCAAATATACCATTTCAGTGATACAGCAATTATGCCTATTTAATTAGATCAATTGTATCAAAAAATGCCCCATAAATCGGCCCACATGCCACTTTGACCCATTTGATTCACCCAATAGTGCATGGGCATAGTATTTCTTTCATGGCAAAAGCGAAGGAATTTGCCTCTCAGCTGTACGGTTTCAGAATTACAGTAACTTACGGCATATTGGATTAGCTCATTTGCATACCTAAGCCGCATGTATCACACACGTTCACAAATTGCCAAAAAAGATGCGCAACCATGATAGGCTTTCATGCAGTGAAGGGAATGCAGTATCCGATGTACGTTTCAAAATTATAGCAATTACGCTGATGTTTGCTATAATAGCTCATTTGCATACTTAATTGCCCCGATAACCGAAATCTAATCAGTGCGAGAACTCTCCCAGCCGCTCCCTTCCACCAAGTTACATCATCATACGCCTCTACGGAACTCCAGAAACTTGTAAACAACGACTGCGGGAAAAAATTTCGTTAATATGCAAATTAGATACTTAATTGAATTGTACGCCCAAAATCTAATCAGGTTCGAGAACTCGTGGACCCACTTCTGCCACCAAGTTACATCATGATTACCCTTACGGAACTCCAGATAAATCTACAAAGCCCTGAACACGGACGTCAGGCACACCGACAGCATGACAGACGGACTGACGGACGCGGACGACGGACGGCGGACGGACAGACAGACAGAACGAAGACAGACAGAAGACAGACAGAAAAGTGATTAAAAAGTCTCTGACCGAACAAGTTCAGGCGAGACAAAAGGGCATTTGAGTTGAGGGGGTGGTTTGAGGAAGAGGGGCCGACCAAAGAGGACATGGAGGAAGCAAGTGGAGGAGGAGAGTAGGAGGGTTGGTTGAGGATTGGGGGTGCGTTGATCGGGCGAAGTGGAAGGAGGGAGTAAGGCGATTGCAGACGAATGTGAGGTGATCCGGCCACCCCGGTTGCGGGGACAAAACCGGATTTAAACTTGGGTTTTACTACTAATACTACTAACTACAATAAAGTTTTTCTCTTAATATGTAGTATTCCTCCCCACGCCTAATTTCCCTTCCGTCTCCCCCATCACGCACTCTGCTCACGTCTC
>JAMKCH010002604.1:0-64348 GCA_023653785.1 Ophioderma brevispina | reverse complement strand
GAAACCGTTATGGCTCACAAAGAAAGCACAAAAACTAGTGAGAAAACAAAGAGCTTGGAAGAGGTATCAGAATAAGAAAACTGAAACAAAATCTAGAGCACTACAAAAAGTGTCAGAGAGAGGCTAAGCTAGAAATGAGATGGGCTAAGAGAGATTTTGAAAAGAAATTAGCAGAAAACATTAAGGATGACCCAAAAAGCTTCTACGCCTACGTAAGGTCTAAACAAAAAGTCAAAGACACAGTAGGGCCCTTGAAAACCGACACAGGCAGTGTATACCACCAGGACAACCTACTGCAGAAGCACTAAACGACTTCTTCTCGTCTGTGTTCACAGAAGAGAAACCAATTGTTCCAGTCCTGATGACATATATCAAGGACCGGATGAGGAGAAACTAAAGGATATGGAAATCACTTCAAATGCTGTCAAAGATAAATTAAAAAACCTGGACCCCTCCAAAGCAGCAGGACCAGACGAAATCCCTCCATCTATCCTCAAAACATGTGCTGATGAACTGTGCATGCCTCTCGCCTGTATTTCAGTCTCTGCAAGAAGGATATGTTCCAACCGACTGGAGATCTGCCCACATCGTATCGATCTACAAAAAAATGTTCAAGATCCAAGCATCCAACTATCGCCCAATAAGTCTGACGTCAGTCGCAGGGTAAGTATTAGAAAGCATTATTAGAGATACAATTACAGAGCACCTTGACAAGTTTAGTCTAATACGCGAGTCACAACATGGTTTTAGGAAAGGGAAATCTTGCACTAAAATCTCATAGAATACCTGGAAGTGATCACAAAGCTCATAGATAGTTTAACACCAGTTGATGTCACATATCTAGACCTGGCAAAAGCCTTTGACACCGTACCACACCAAAGACTGATAGCAAAAATCAAATCACGTGCAGTGTCGTAACCAGACCTTTGCAAATGGGGGAGGGGGGCAAAAGGGGTGCCGAGAAATTTTCTGAGGGGGCAAATTTGGGTCCTTTTCCATAGACACTGTACAAACGGTCAGTTCATTTGGGGGCCCCCTGACACCCCCCCCGCTGGTTACGCCACTGATCACATGGCATCGAAGGTAAAATTCTAACTTGGATCGAATCATGGCTGGCTGGCCGCAAACAGAAGGTAGTGACTCAAGATGCAGAGTCCGGGTGAAGAAAGTAACAAGTTCAGTGGTGCAGGGATCAGTGTTGGGACCACTCTCTTTCCTTATATATATGAACGATATGGAGACTGATATTAGCGCAACAGCCACAATAAGCAAATTTGCAGATGACACCAAACTAGCCTACAGTGTCAACAAATGAAGACATCAGATGCATGCAAGATGATATAGACCACTTACATGAATGGGTAGAAACCTGGCAAATGAAGTACAATGCAGATAAATGTGGAGTTATGGACTTTGGATATCACAATCGTCATCATTCTTATCAAATGGACAACACAACATTAAAAGAAACCGTCGAGGAGAAAGACTTGGGCATCCAAATCAACAAATCATTGAAGGTCTCAACCCAAATATTCACAGTATTTTTTCAACACATAATTCTTACTGTTTGAGTAAATATGGAATTGGTCAAGCTTTACTGATTGAATATTTATACATTAAAGCAACTACTCCACTCCTCATCTATTGAATGGAACATTCAAGCATCCTTATGTTAAGGTAAACAAAAAACAAGCAATGGTAAATAAGTCCGGTGTGTTTTCACAAAATATTTCAAGAAAATTAAAAACCTATTGATTTTAAAAAACGATAATGTGTTTATTTGCTCAACTTTGTCATTTTCATACATGTATATTTTAGCATGAAAAAAAAGAAAAGAAAACATGGTGATTCGCCATACGCGAATCAGTTTTGGATCATTAAAATTCTTCGGAGAAAAGACCATAACGGGAAAATGGTGTAAGCCTATTTTTGTTTGTTTTGGGAAGTATAATTTCGCTCTAATTTCAATGGAGTTGGTGAGTCTTTGGTGCACTTGCTTGCCGGTTTTGCAAGGTAATTTAAAAAAACGTGGCGAGACGATCACGATCATTTCTGCAAACATGTCATCTCCTCTCTCTTTTCTTTTCTCTTATAATGATACTTCCTTCAAAAAAATTCCGCGTCCGGGGGGGGGAGTGTCCAATGCACGCCGGCACCCCCCCCCCCGGTCCCGCGCCTGCATATGCTCGCGAAGCAGCTAATAACTTTTTCCATTTGGAGCTAAAAAGAAGGTCCTTACTGAAATGTTTGTACTTAGAACAAAATGTGCGCGGAGCGGTCATTTAACAGTTTTTAACTATTATGGTAAACTAATGAGGTTATTTTTTTGGTCAAAGCTGTGAAACAAGCGTCAACATTGAGGGGGATCATATTGACCATCCCCCTCGTCAAATGTTTTTTGGGGGGATTCCCCCCTGGATTTACGCCAGGCGGCGTAACATTGGAACAAATACCGCCTTCTGATCTTGTCTTTCTTTTTCCTGTAGTTGGTAATTTAGATGTTGAAGATATTTGTTCAATTTCATGAACCAGCAGCTTTTCAATACTCCCTACAATTATCCAATCCCATTCTGATCAGGATATCCTTATTTTGAATTTCGTTTCTCCCCTTTGTTTGTCGCTCCGTGGCTCTCACTATGTTTTCATCATTACTATGTCTTTTGACTAAATCTCTGTATGCTTCAATGTGTCCTCTAAAGATGAAGTTTTCGCCAAACATCTTAAAATTGCATGCGGATGGAAGTCGTCCTGCTTCCTTTTAGGGCCCTCTCTTCACCAGCAATTATGTTAACAGCAGCAAAATGTATCAGTCTTTTAGGTCAGAAGTCTATGATTTACATGTGTGTGTGTATTTGGTTTTGCAATTTCTTTTTCTTAGGAGATACAAATTTTACGTGACCCCCCCTACTCCATACAAAAAAATTATTGAACCCCCCCTATTTTGCCAATCAAAATTTAACACGACCCCCCTATATTTTCCCAGCCCCCCCTCCATTGTAATTAATGAGCGGTTCCTACCACTGCCTATATAGAGTATCAACCAGTTGGGCAATTGCAATTCATACGCAAACGATGACCATTCTAGCCTAGCTACATGATTCTGCATCGCATACATGATACAAACACATTACCAGCATCACCAAGGCCGTAATCATGCAGTGCTTGCATCATGCAGGAGCTCCCCGGGCAGCTTACCGACAACAGCATGGCATTGCGCCAACCGTGGAAGAATGATTCGTTGAACTGCACAACATCCTTGAAGTCGAGACTTCCGGCCTTTAACAGATTTTATAAGCGTTTTGCAGCTGATCACAATTTATTTTACGAGTTTGAACTACAACAATCGCAACTTTCCTTCTTCTAAACCGACTCGGGCTCGGTGATGGGCGACGAGCTAAATAACTAATCTACTTGTCCATCTCAGAATTTAAACGAAACATCCACTACTTTAGAGGGCCTACTACCCACACTGGCCGAAGTATTGCAACATGCGAAAAACAATTTAATATTCAAAAAAAAAATTGATTTAAAATTGCCCCAGGAGTTCTTGACTACACATTACGTAATTATTGTCAGAATTCGATTTTCAGACAGATGCGGTTTTTTTTTTTTTTCCCGAATCAATAGTGCGAAAAACATTTGATTTGCTTGTCATGTTCCATAATTATCCCGGGTTAAAGAGACCAGCTAATGATATCTTGCCGATTGTACTCCAGAAAGAAATACAGGCACATGAACGTCAAAATGGTTTGCAAAATATATCACTTAATGAATTATATGTTTGTCAGGGTCTACTGTAAAGTTTTAGTAACAATCGAGTGGTTGTATGGAACGGGAAGGAGATAATGTCAATAGAAAACGGGAGCACGTCCAGGGCCGTTGGACTCGGGAAAGTTAATGACGAGAAAGCGGGGCCACATGATAACTTGAAAACAACTTTTTAATCGCACCGTTGAAATTTTTGCTGGCTGTCACACTGTGAACACGTAATTAGACATGATTTATGCAAACCAACGTGATTATCTTGTGTACACGAGTAGCATTTGATGTCTCCAATTTGTTCACAAATTTTCGAAGACCATCATCTTCCATGACTTTATCTCATTTCCCGTCCTCAAACCACTCCATTTTTTTTTGCAAACATTTAAAAAACCTGAGAACCCGAAACATTCATTTAGCGGCTATTTTGAAGCCATTTCTTTTTGTTTTGTGTTGTCATCCCTTCTGGAGTGCAAACGCCAAGTTATCGTTCGCAGTACCTGTAATTCGCATATTTACGGAGAAGACATTCAAATCAAACATGTTTCACCCTCTTGGATTCTGAGGAAAAAACATCTGTTCTGAAAACCAAACTTTGACATTAATACGTAAGACGTGGTCAAGAATACATGGTACAATTTGATGAATCAATTTGTGATTACGTATTTCGTTTTTTGCATGTTGCAAACTTTGGCCAGTGTGGTGTATTAATCTATTCCCACGCAATTAACTACTCGTGTCTGTTTAAAAGAGGAGGCAATCTAAAACTATTTAAAAATTCCCTAAAATATTCAAATTTCTAAACATTTCGCCATCCCAACATCTCATGTTGGATGGGGAAAGTTTCTCGAAACAGCATTTTCTAGCTGCAAAAAGTGTAGGTGTTCGGTAGTTTAAAAGAAATTGAGAGGTAAACAGGGCCAAGTGAGTCGATTTTAGCGGTTATGTCGCCATTGGTAAACGCATAGTTCAAAACCGGTTGTGAAATCTAAATTCAGGAAACTAAAGATTATATTTTTTGACACGGTTTGGCACTTAAATCGTTTACTTGATTTTCTTTTTTAAATTGCATTTCAGTAATAAAATTGTGTTATTATCCATTTATGAAAACAAAAAATCTTATTACAAAAATCCTTTTTTAGGTGCGAATTTTTTTGTCGCATTTTAAATTGGTCACACCAATTTGTACTTTTTTCGGTTATGTGGTCGTGTTATTTTACCCCATCATGATGAGTTTGATATTTAAATTTCAAAGGTTTTTGTTTTTTGGGGGGGGGGCACACGAGCCGCTCCCTCTTATACACCCAACTGGAGTTGGTGTTAAACACTTCAAGGTGTTAATGTATAATATTGGTCATTTCACAATTACTTTTGATGTAAAAGAATATATCAAGCATTTGCAATCACGATAGTTACATTATTTTTTAAGCACTTGTTTTTCAATGAATTTTTTTAAATAAGGGCACATTTCCACATATGTTGTTTGTTTTCCCGGAAGTTTATTACGAGATTGGACGACGCCTAGCTGGAAGATCGACGTTGTGTATTGAAATAAACTTGCATTGAAGAGATACCTTTCAAAGTAGTGCTACTTGATCGGACACGCTGAAATCATAAGATTAAAGCAGACCTAAAATGTGATATCGATCATAAAAACTCCTTTCTATGGTCCTTTTTTTTTACTTTAAAAACAACAGATTTATCGAATGCAAAAATTTATTTTTCCTGAAGTTTAAATTTTTTTATCAAAATATTTTACTATATCCTAACGTTCCTAGAGAAAAATCTGACGATCACCGCAAAAACAGTAAGGTAGGGTCATTTTTCTTGTTAGATCTAGAAGCAATTTTCCCCAGCCCAAGACATAGAAAAGTAATATATTTTGTAAGAAGGCAATTACATCATACGGATTAACTTTTCAATCACTGATATTTAGGGATATGACATTGTCAAGCCAGGTTGCCTATGAGGGCCTGCTACTGGTATCTGCATGGTAACCGGTACTACTTAGTACCTGTCCCGGGGCCGAGTTGTCGGCGGCTAAACCGGCACCCCCATTGGGTTTTTATATGAAATCAGATGAGGAAGGTAGCTGGTTACCCTGGTAGAATGAAAAAGAAGATATACCTACAAGGGCGTAAGCTCTGGAGAGCTAATGGCGATCATCCAGCACATGCTGCCTTGCATGGTGGGCATGGTTGCCTAAACGCTAGGCCTACCGCCGATAACTGTGGATTGGCGTCAGGAAGGGCACCCGGTCAATTATCTTTTGCTCCAATAAATCCTCACACAGCAGTATTCCTTAGAGTGAGGCGTATCCGGCCACCCCCGTTAGCGGGGACAAAACCGGATTTAAAACTTTGGGGTAACTAAAACTAACTAACTAACTAACATTAATGTATATAAACACAACACAAAAAGTAAGTCCCCCCCTCTAAACAACTCCTCCTAATTTCATGTATAGGTTTGTCAAAGACAATACATGTTAATAATATTTCCATGGTTGTTATGAGAATTTAATGTTGTTAAATAGTTCAAACAGTTGTTTAAAAGTTGAAAAAGTTGTTTAATGGGCGAAATAAACAACTGTTGTTCAGTTCATCCGTTAAACAACTTGTTTAAACTTTTAAACAAGTGTTTAAACTTTTAAACGAGTGTTTAAACTTTTAAACAACGCGTTTTGCAGTGTAACTGTTGTGTGAAAATTAGAGACATCAGTTACTTCACGGTTGACTGGGCATAGATTAAAGACAAAAAGAGACATTTCAAAAATTCGCAAAGTTATATCATTCCATCATATGATTGACAAACAGCTTACTTAATAGTTGAGAACTGTTCATTGTGCGTATACCCCACACTCGTCAAATGACCTATTGACATCGGAGATATGGTATTTCAAATACTAGTGATTTTGATATCGATAATCGGTTGTATTTGAAATGTTACTATTTTTCGATATCGAAATTTGGTATTATTTCCTATATTACTAATATTCGATATCAACAGTAGTAGTATTTGGTTACCCTAAAATGTTGGTAGTTTTTTCCTGTAAAAAGGACCGTGTATGTAGTGTTATTGGTTACGGGCGCTCGATAATATTCTGCTTAAGCTTCGATCGTACGTAGAGTCTAGGGAAGAAAACATATTAAATTACTGTCCCATTACGTAGGCGACTAACATAAGCCCCTACGCGCCCGTACCTTTGATGCATTACCAGGGTTGCATCAAACGCCCTCGTATCAACCCATACTTTTTGCTCCTAGTGTCCAAAACCATCCATTTACTAGAAAATCCTCCCATCCAAAATTTAAATTCAATCGGAAGTAAGGAAGGGTCCACCATGAGCTTAAATTTCGGGCCCCCGAGGCAAACCAGGTAAAAGCTGACGGGTTACTATGTATTATATGTAAATTTATATATAAAATTAATTTTATCAGTTGAATTATTTTATAGAAATTTTATATATACTTCCTATCTCAGGAAAATACTCAATTAAAATGCAAATCCATTTGAAATAAGCAAAAAAGGCACCAAATTTCGACGCACAGCGGTCACACATGGCATTGATGAGTTGGTCAACGCTGCGGAGATAGCAACCCATTCTCCTGTAAAAACAGTGTAAGGCCTCCTGTGAGTTCTCTGCCTTGACACGGATATAAAAGACCCCTAAACTCGTTTCAAAAGATACTCGAGATATTGAGGTCTGGTGAACCAAAGAGGTTCTATATAGAATAGAGAGGCAAAACGTACGTAATCTTTAGAAATCACCGTTTTCTCCGCATGTTTTGCCGACCACAAAGAAAACCATCGAGTACCAACAATAGAAAGCAATGCTGGCCGCCGATTCTTCACATACTGTGGGTGCCGCTTTGCACTTATGATCCATAATCGGTGTGATTACAAATTAATGTATGTTGTAGAGGTGGCAGGGGTAATAATAGTGTACCTGGATCGTTGTGCCAGATAATCTTTTTCTCATAATGCAATGCGCAGCTTAGGTGAAAAGATGTATTCATGAGGCGGTTTATTTAAATCAAGCCGACTACATGACCCTGTGTATTCATCGTTGTGTAGCATGGTTAGGACAAAAGTTAACCACCCAATAGCAACCACACAACAAACTGATATTTGGCGGATTGTCTTTGTATCGAATTGACATTAGGTGTGTATACAAGCACCCAAACTGATAATATTCCGTTGTTTGCCATATTCAAAATGTCAGCGCCCCAGCACGAAACGACTGGTTTTGAATTTGCGTTTCACCCCCTTTGTGAGGAACGTTTTGTAGGTCATACCATTGTATACAGTCAAGAAGGTTGAAGTCTTCCCAATGGGAAAACACTTGTGATTGGAATTCCTGACAGAAGATGACGTATCCTCACCAAGCTTAGACATTCAAAGTGCAACTCAATAAATCAAACTCTCAATAATTAATCGTGCACGCGTCGCGACTTGCGCTTCAACCAAATAAATGTTGACGTGATGTTGTAATCAACCCTGTCGACCATCATGGCGATGAAGATGGAGAAGGAGTGTGTTCATCTGCGTGTTCTAGTTGATGGACTGGTGTTGTCGTTCATGAAAACAAAGCATTACAAATACATGCCCAAGAAAGTAATGTCAAGAGTTCACTAAAATTGTGTTGGATACACACATTAATGATCAGTACTTAAATTTAATGTTTGCTCATTTCGAATGAATGACGATAATTAGACTGCTTTTGGGGCTTTTGAAATGTCTCTTTTTTATTCTGATTGGAGCTCAGTCAGACATGCAGTTTTGGGATTTTCCCTTAATTTTCACCACAACAATATTTTAAGTAGATTTCAAAAAAGTGGAGACCTCATTAAAAGTTTAGTGTCTGTCCATTCACGTGAGAAGGTAAGAGTAAATATTTAAATGGCCAAGGTCCCCCGGGCCACGGTTAGAAAAGTTTATGGTACTCATTACAAGGTTATAGTAAACGTAGCTAGTAAATTAATGTGACATAAAATACATTGTTTTCACATCTAAGAGAGCTTGGATGTTTGTGTATAAGGTATCAGAATGAAAACACCAGCAATATTTCCTAAAGTTGTATTTTGAATATAACTTACTTTTGACACTACCTTTATAACAGTTAACTGGAGAAAGAATGCATTCTGGTACCCATGCACACCATAAACACAACTAGTTTTTTATTTTGCCCATAAAAAAGTAGGCCAAACTTTATAAGAGATTAGCACAAAGCGGATTTGACACGTCCTTCTAATCATTAACATACACCATGGTAGAACTGAAAATCATAAAGGTTTCCATTAAGCCTATTCTGTAAGTACGTTGTACCATGACCAATATGTTTTGGTGAGGCAAACAAAGACCTATTCTCCACATTGCCGGGGATTTGAACCCCTCAACTCACCCTATGGATTTCTTTATGGAGCCACATAATTTGAAATCTACTATAACAACCACATTAACTAATCACGACTCGTGCAACTCAAACGCAATCTCGTTATTATCATTTATCTCTCTCTGCTCTCTCTCTTCGATCAGACTGTCCCCCAGTCCCTTCGGCTCTGTCTCTGGGTTTCAGAGCGCACTGGTTTAAAAGATAATGCTAACTCAAAACTTGAGGACTTTTCAGCTTACCAACCATCCCCTATCTGGATAAGATCCTCCCTCAGGTCCACGGTGATGAAAACGCTAAGCGACTGAAATTCACACTAGACTCTTCACCCATTATCCGTGGACCCTCCGAATCTGTAGGAAAAACGTCTATGGCAAGCCATAAAGTCCATAACGTATTGCGTGCACACGCGTTGCGAGAAAGTAGCAGCGCGTTTGCGACATTTCAGCAACGCGTGGCTGTGTCGGTCGCCAATCAAAATCAGGATTTCTGTGACTGTATTTCCACAATAGCCCCGACAACGCTTTGCTAAGATACTTGGCAACGCGTTTGCCGAACCTTCACAAACGCGTGCGACCTTCAACGCGTTGCGAACCTTCACACGCGTTGCGAGCTTCACAACAGCGCTTTGCAAGCTTCACAACGCTTTGCTAAGGTTTAACAAGCCATAAGGGTCATATAACGTATTGCCGCAACGCGTTGTAAAGAAAGTAGCAACGCGTTGCGACATTCGGCCACGCGTTGCGGCGTCAGCCAATCAAATTCAAGATTCTTTGACGTATTTCAAAAATAGATCCACAACGCGTTGCGGCAATACGTCATGACCCTTATGGCTTTCACAACCGTTGCAAGCCATCACAACGCGTTGCGAGCTTCACAACGCGTTAAAACTTCACAACGCTTTGTGAAGGCATAAGGGTCATAAAGTATTGCTGCAACCGTTGTGAAGGTTTGGCAACGCGTTGTGAAGGTCGCAACGCGTTGTGAGATTTATATTTTTGAAATACGTCACAGACATTCATGATTTTGATTGGCCGACACCCGCAACGCGTTGCTGAAATTTACAACAACGCGTTGCGGCAATACGGGATGACCCTTATGGACTTGTTAACCTTAGCACACGCGTGTGATGAAAGCTTGCAACGCGTTGTGAAGCTGCAACAAACGTTGTGAGGTTTTGCAACGCGGGCAAGTGATCTAGCAACGGTTGTGGGTTCCTGTCTATTTTTTAAACACGGCACAGAAATCTGATTTTGACTGGCCGACACAGCACGCGTTGGTGAAATGTCGCAACGCGTTGACGAAATGGCGCAACGACTGCTACTTTCTCGCAAACGCGTTTTGCAGCAATACGGTATGACCTTTATGGCCTTGCACAATAAAACGTCTCCAATCTCCCCCGACGGTCGGGGGAGGGAAAGGGAAAGCACTCCGCCCACAAAACATTAGTCCAAAAACATGGTTATGGTATACTCGCAATGTCTAGCGGACGTGGCGTATGTGCGTAAGAGACCCTTAGCCAGACCAATCAGTTGCGACGCCGGCTTATTTTTGCGCAGGATTTAAAACGGGCCCTGGGAACTGAGAGGCTGTTGACAACCAACCTGGGGGTTGTCGCAGGCGCACATTGTGGTGGGCCTAAGGCAGGTATTTAGCCTCCCAAGTCACGATTTCTCTGTTACTGTTTGATTGACTTGACATGATGATGCATTTTTTAGTGAAACTCGAATCAAATATTAACTGTAATAGTAGTGTTATGTATATTTATTATTATCATCAAATATCCGGAAACCCTTGTCGTGTACATTTATTGCTCATTACTATACGGTACAAAATAAATTTTATTTTGATAGTTGTCACTAATGATAAAGATCTCCATTCTAATTTTATTCGCATTTATTAACCTGCGTCTAATGCATCTTACTGAAGCTGATGCAGACAATTTTATCATTGCTCGTAATGAAAATCCCAATATCTATAATTACTAAAACAGATTGCCTGTCTGTCCGGCTATGCACTTCGTTATACTTTGACATATGGGCTGATACCGGTGGGGGCACTCACATATGAAATGGATTAGGGTCTTAGGCTCGTGTCTTTCAACCCAGGGCCATTCGGTGACAGAGGACGAAAAATAGGGGCCTTTGGTTGAGAGATAGCCAAATTACCCCAAATAGGGGTTGTCCCGATTACAAATCTCAAAATTTTCCCCAAATGGTGTCTTTGGGTGAGATTTTATTTTTCCCCGCAAATAGGGGTCCTGGGGGTGACAGTGTTAAAATTTTTAAAAAAAAAAAAAAAAAAAGTGAAATTAAAAAAAAAAAAATTGGGTGTTTGGGTGTGAAACGATGCTGAAAAAGGGGGTCTAACAGCCTTACATACGCTTCGCTTCCAAGGAGGGAGTGGGCCGGGGGCGCTATTGGTCTAATTTTAGCAGGAAGGTAGGGGGAGGACAGTCTGACGTTGTATCAGGTTTTATAGTGACCAACAGGCAAAGGTCATCTAGAGGCCATTTTGGTAGAGCTACTGACCTGGGCACAGAACAAGTCTGTGCATGGTCAAAGGTCACCCACAACATAGTAGGTCGAAGGTAACACATGGTGGAGATGCACTAGTGGTACCTATTTTCGGCCAAAAATTACCCTTAGAAATGGCCCCGGTTACTGTTTTTAGCTCGAGGGTGGTCTGAAACACTGGGGGGAGGGGGAGAGGGAAGATTTTCCCCTGACGCGACGGCTTTACCGGCGCAGCGGGCTGTACCTATTTTATTTCCAGAATGATCAGCCATCTCTCAATAAGGAAAATTACTACAACCAACCAACAAACAAACAAAAAAAAACGGAGGAAGAAATCACAAGGCCAATTCTGATTCTCAGCTTATCCTTCCTCTCTTGTTTATTTTATTGTTATTGTTTATTTTCCTACTTGGGCACTCTAGGGCTCTAGAAACACTGTATGCTACACATTGACAATGATATCACAAAGCACGAAAGTGACTACTGTATTCTGCATAATTAATGCACTGGTCAAAAGTATTAAAGGAGCTTATTCAATTAGCTGCGGTCGCGAAATCGATAAATGAGACCCATAAGTCGCGTGCCATGATACCACCTGTTTCTGTGTTCGTATCCATGGTCCCTGGATTAGCATTCAAATTAACCGAGATGTGCGCAAGGTAATGCGGTCACGTTACTTGTGAATCGATACTGCTGGAGACAGTTTCCCTACAGAATCGTACAGTCTCGGCGGGCTACTCCATACCTAGTGTTAATTCCAGGAGCCCTGTGCAATTCACGTTCTGTGGACAAGTTGGTTGGCAGGACTGTCCAGCTAGGGGGTGATAAGCTGAAAAGTCCTCAAGTTTTTAGTTTAGCATTATCTTTTAACCAAGTGCGCTCTAAACCCAGAGACAGAGCCGAGACTGGGGTACAGTCTATACTAGCTGGACAGCCCTGCCAACACTACTAGTACTTTTATATTTGATTAGAGTTGCAATAAAAATGCATCATCATAAAGTCAAATAAAACATTAAACCGAGAAATCGGGACATGAGAGGCCAAACACCTGCTTGAGCCAAATCACAATGTGCGCGCGCGACAACCCCCAGGTGGTTGTCAACAGTCGCTTAGTCAGTTCCCAGGGCCCGTTTTAATCCTGCGCAAAAAATAAGTCGTCACACTGATTGGTCTGGCTAAGTGTCTCTTACGCGCATACGGCACGTCGAGAGACAGTGCGAGTATACCAGAACCAAGTGTTTTGACTAATGTTTGTGGCGGACTACTTCCCCTACTTCCCCCGACCTCGGGGGAGATTGGAGACGTTTTCCCTACAGATTCGGAGGGTCCACGGATATGGGTTGAAGAGTCTAGTGTAAATTTCAGTCGCTTAGCGTTTTCATCACCGTGGACCCGAGGGAGGGTCTATCTTCGATTGACTCGGTTTTTTTTGTGTGTGTGTTTCTTTTTCCGTTTCTCCCCCCTCCTTTCCATTACATTTTCAGGACCGCTGCAGTGCTGCCGCACGGCCCCCATGAACATGATGCATAATTGCATCGCATTATCTCCTTGGTATATTTTACTCTTTGTGTTTTAAAATTTAACAGCATAATAAGAGAAGAATAAAAATAAAATTAAAAGCCCATTAGATTCCACGAAAGAACAACCGCGAATGTAATATCGCTACTCTTGGGTTCACGTTCTTTTTACTGTAGACCAGTATATACAGACTGTCCCAATAAAAACTATACAATCAAATGAAAAATTATAAAAAATATAAACTGTGCATTTTTGCCAGTTATTTTGAGTTTATTTGTTAGTCAAGATCCTAATAGACCGTCAGCCCAGAAGGTTTTGGTTAGACGAACGAGATACCAATAGCTGAATACGGGAAAATTCAGAGAAAAAATATAACTTTTGAAAATATGAAAGTCTGCCGGAGATCCGTTGTTGCGTGTAGCCCCAGGAGAGGGGTAAAGTTACTATGGGGGTCAAATATTTGAAATGCTCTAAATCTAATGAAATATAGCTCAAATTATTCCTTAGGTTACCAGGAGTAAAAAAGTCAATTGGGTTACATGTGTGTGGTGCTTCCTTTCCAAGATATTTGGGAAAATAGGCTAAAGGTCATTTGTTTATTCAAGAAAGGTCAACAATTGTAATACCCAGATTTCTTTGTAAAAATATTAAAAAACATATTTAATGATACTGATTCAAATATGCTTTTTATTTTGTATAGGGTTGGTTCCTTTTCATAGGGAGGGGTATAATGTCCCCGTCCCCATAGAGTCCTACAGGGAATTTTGTACCCCTTCCATTATAACAACAAGGAGATGCCGAAAGTGCAAAAGCATTTCATATTTGGATTCAGTATCATTAAACGTTTTAAAAAAGTATTTTTACAAACAAATCTGGGTATTGCAACGGGTGACCTTTCTTGAATAAACAAATGACCTTTAGCCTATTTTCCCAAATATCTTGGAAAGGAAGCACCACACGGGGTGTGGCCATTTTGTGACCCACTGTGACACAGTGACATACTGACCTAGTGCCCTAATCAAGACGTCTTGTGACCTAATCGAGACGTTCAACATGCGCAACGCTAATGGCAGTCTCATTCTCCGACGGGTCTAGCGCTGCTCGATAACGCAAATTTGGTAACAACCGTCTGATGAATAAGGATATACGCTAACGGTGTATGGCTATTCGGGACATAGTCGCGCATAAATTGTTTTTCCCTGCGAAAGTGTTGCGGTACCGTAAAGTCTTTAGCTTTCCTGGGGATCCGCGACCCCTAAAGGGGCGTGGACAACATGAGAAAGGGGTCGAGTCGTGAAGCTAACTTTTAAATAATCTCAATTTTTATTTTTAAAAAAGGAAATACTTCATAACATACAAGGTGCTTCTCCTACTAGTCAATTTACCAATGCCGTTTGAAACCCCGGGTTCAAACCATCCTAGGGCATGATGTGAGGAAAACATTGGGACTGTAGATTGGCCGCCAATGCCGAGGTAACGGGGGGGGGATATAAAGTGTCGGGGGTTTACCCCCGTGATAATCATTTAATGAGGGTCATGGGGACCTTAAGGGAATAAAGGAACCCTGCAGAATTAGCTCAAATATATTGTTATCATAGTCGCCATCATAGGCGTCTACATACGCGCGCGAGAGTTGCTGCGTGTATAAACTCGCAGGCTATGCATTTCCTTTGTCTGGCGGGAATATGCTGGCGTAGGCTTGACGCAGAGAAAAGGAATTATGGCAGACAGTATGATACGGTGAGTAATAGCCTACTTCTCATTTTTTAAAGATCACTGAGTTGACAAAGGTTTACCATATGTGTCATAGTACGACTCGATGTTTCGTTGCCGTTTCGTCTCAAATTTATGTGCACAGGTTTTTCATTGACCAAGGCATGACTGATTGAGAGGCGAATTCAACAACCTTGTACTATGTTTTCTCTTACGGTACCCGTTTAATCTGCACCTGAACATAACGTGATATTGACTGCTGAGCACAATCTTGTTATGTGCATCAAGCCAGAAAGGTTAGATGTGTTTTGTTTATGAGACGGCAACACTACACTACACGGCGTAATTATCCCGATTTAGCTATAATCATCCCGATTGGAGTGGGTCAGTATGTCACTATGTCACACGTAGTATGTCACAAAATGGCCACACCCCACCACGCGCGTGTGACCCAATTGACTTTTTTTACTCCTGCTTACCTAAGGAATAATTTGAGCTATATTATATTATATTTAGAGCAGTTCAAACATTTGACCCCAATAGTGACTTTACCTTCTCCTGGGGCTACACGCAACAACGGGTCCCCAGCAGACTTTCATATTTGCAAAAGTTATATTTTTCTCTGAATTTCCCGTGTTCAGATATTGGTATCTCGTTCGTATAACCAAACCTTCTGGGCTGATGCTCTATAAGCTAAATCCTCGCTTTTATTCCATCCAATTTTATGGAACCTAAGCAGAGATATTGTCAGTTGAACACAAAGGATAAAATACCACTTGGGCCAGTTTCACCTGAAGGTTAAAGAAACTAAAGGTATAAGGCGTGAAGCATAATTGTAGGATTAAACCCTTTTCAAACAAAAGAATATTGTACAGATCAGAGTGAACGTATTTTCATGCATTGAACTAATCAATATATTATTTTTCAATGAAAGCACCAGAAATTATGTTGTGGGTGAAATGAGGGACTCACTCTCAGGGGGACAATAAACATGAAATTCATGGAAATTTTGGGGAATTTGACTGCTGAAACTAATGTAACAGTCTACAAGTCTGTTGAGTGACAATGTGTGTGTACAACGCTCTAATGTGGAGGGACAATTTACCCTTCCCCTATTCCCCACTGCCTCCAAGATGCCAGGGAGGAATATGATGAAGAAAGCAGTGTTCAACAAAGAGCAATAAAGGAAAGGATGGTTGTGTTCAAAGGTCTCAGTTTACTTTCAACAAGGGTGTTTTTATGGTTCTACCTTCTGCTGAAACCTGGAGTAAAAAGCGGAGGCAAACAAGCCTTTTTTGGAATTGAATTTCCCAATGCCTATACATTATTTATTAGCAATTGCGACATATAAAGTTATAATGTATGTTATATCACAAAAGCCGCACTTTATTACTTATAGTCAGGTAGGAAGTTTGCGGGCACAACAGGCCTCAAGGATGGAAATGGAGTACAGACTTTTTCTATCGATACATTTTAGTTTATTATAACCTAAGTCAATCATTTTTGAAGGGTGTGCAAATTTTGCCCAGTGGCATTTTTGAAAATCCAATATGGCTGCTTCCATGTCCAAAAATCACTAAAATTCCCTTAAGTATTTCTGATAGAGACAATTTTTGGCGGTTCTCCGGTGTGTTTAGGTTATACACCACTAACCTGGCTGCCGTAAGGATCAAACATCTTGGATGGACTACTTTCTTGCATGGCATCTGGAAAAAGTGCTTTAAAATGTCTGAAAATGCACTAGTTATATTAAGAAAGTGATGAAATATCATGATTGACATGGTAGACTGGTTAGTTTTTCTCAAACTACGCGGTATTTGGACATTTTACTTTGTATTTAAAACTTATCTCCAGCCGGTCATGAATTTCAATCGATTTGCAATTACTAGCTTGGCGGACTATAGAGAATCTTGGGTTGCCGGTCTCACATCGGGCAAGTTTGGTGATTCGTAACTAAACATTTTTCCGGTCATCATATGTTCAACATTTGGTTATTTGGTGATTTCAGCTTGTACTTTGGGGTGATGTTGTTGTATTTCCTCTGTGAGAGTTTTAAATGTGAAGAAACATGCTCAAAGTTGCCATTTTTCCCATAGACTACTGTGTATAAGTGGGTTAGTGGTGTGTAACCTTTAAGCACGATGAAGTGTTAATAATATGATTTGATCATATACATTGCCACAAAAATCCAATATGGCTGCTCAAAAGTCCAATATGCGCTCGGAATCATTAAAATGACCTTAATTCTTCCAGTATACCTATTTATGATATGCAGAATTAATGCTGAATACATAAAATATGTTCTACAGGTGTCTAAAAGCTGTTACAATTGAACACAATCTGCAAGAATTATTTTAACACCTATAGAATGCATTTCGAAAGCATCCAGGCACGTCAAGTGTTCTCCACATTTTGCAGTGTAGCGGCGTGTATCTAGTGTCTATATAAATGTTTTATGTTTTACACTTATGAGATATATGTATTTGGTTACTAGAAACCCTTATTTAACATTTCTCTGTAATCGACTTTTTTTATATTCAAGATGGCAGCCAATACAGCCGCCTTTAAAGATATTTAAAACCTATATTATATCTTTATTGTATTTAGTAACATCAAATAATTATTATTATAAAGGTGTAAATGAAGGTATGGGATAAGTATTTAACAATTTGACATCCTTATCTAGCATTTTTGTTTCGTTAACATGCAAAAAACGTCAAGATAGGGGCCAATATGGCTGTCTTTTTACCTTCTTTAAAACCTATAAATTACGATACATCTGTATTGTATCTAGTTATAGCATCCAAAATGATTATTAAAGTTTAAATTAAAGTATGAGATCTATGTCTTTGAACATTACAAACTAGCGTCTGGTATGTTCAAAGACATAGATGCCTAAAATTCAAAATGGCGGCCAATATATTATGAATATATGACAATTTGTAGGTTTTAAAGATCTTAAAAGGCTGTCATATTAGCCGCCATCTTGATTGGTAGCATTTTAACACACTTGAAATGCTAGATATGAGTTCCTACTGGGTATAGAGCCCAGAATTATGCCTCTATCACAAATATTTGATGAGTTATGGTCAATTGGATGATTTCGGGGCATATTGGATTTCGGGGAGGCCATATTGGATTTGATGGTAATGTTGTGATCAAATATAACATCAAGAACCTGTCCAGTAGATTCCTCGTGTTTTAAAACCTCGATATAGAACATAAAATTATGGGCATTTGAATGAATTTGAGAGTGGTAGCGGCCATATTGGATTTCTAGAAAATGCACTGCACGAAATTTTGCACACCCTCCAGAAAGTATTAGCTTAGGTCCTTATAAACAAAAATCAATCGATAGAAAAAGTCTGTACTCCATTTCCACCCTGCGCCACCAATTCCTCCTGACTATTACTATTTATTTTAATTTTCAATAAAGAATGTGTTGAAGGTGATTTTCAATGGCAACTTTGTTGAGATCAGGATAGCCGAAACTGGCCCAACAGGTTTTTCAAAATGTCTCAATTAATTAGCCATATCTCCTGAACAAGACCCCCAAATCACACCAACTAAAAACATTCATGAAAGCTGGAAACCTCCTAAAAAAGAATCGTAAAATCCAGATTGAAACTTAATTTTTGGGCCAAAAATTAATCTTTGATTGTATATTCTTTTAGGGAAAGTCGGTTATCTGACACTTAAAGTTACGGGGGGGGGGGGTCCTATGGAACCCCAAAATTTGTTGGACGCGTTTTAAGTGTTTTTTCTCATGTGATTTTTTCGTCGCATGTTTTTGTAATTCTCTGGACTTTTAAAAAGCTTCTTTACATACCCAAAAGTAAATAAAATCGCCTCCATGAGTAATTAGTGGGGTTCACCATGGACTCCCATACCTGGTTAAAACGCGCCACTGTATTCACGTAACACGAAACGTACTGTTCTTGGCCTTCTGGCAATAATGGAAGGTGGGTGCTAAGCATATTTTGATATTGTTTTGAATAGCACACGCGATGTTTGACACCTAATTTTGCAGCCCAAAGGGTACCAAAAAATTTCATTTATGACCCTTATCATGGCGGTACAAATTTCGTGCAAAAATTATCCTCGGGAACGGTTTTTCAATGGCGAGGTCGGTTCCCCTTGCGCACCCACGGGAGTGAAAACCCCTTGGATCACTTAGGTTTACGAGTTTTATAACGAATACCAATCACACATACACTTCCTATGTACTGATTCAAATGGGCCTGGGACAAAGGCTGTTTATCGCTATACCAGTTTAGACCTTCACCCCGAAAAAACAGAACGGTACACTGGAAAAAGTTAATAACACGTTATACTGTCTTATAGAGGAGGAGCAGAATATCATAGGGGCCTTATTTAAGGGAGTTCGTTTACTCTCACTACAGAAAAGGTTGACACCTTTGTAGTTTATGGACCCTCACATCAATGCTAGGTAGGCTAGTAGGCCCTACTCTCAAATTGTGCGTAGCACGTTTTCAATCGGGGCCAATTAAGTTTACACGGAGTCAAACTTTTAAAATGCCCCAATCATGTTGAAATGTATGCCATATTGTACATCTAATCATAAGGGATTCCACAAAATGTTCAGTTGTTACCACCTAGCGACCATTGGTTTGGCGTGATAAGGTAAAATGGCTAAATGTCAAAAGGCAATTTCAATTTTGTACAGGGGTCAACATTAAACGTTAATCTGATATATTTTAAATACTTGCACGTTATTGCCTTGAGGTTAGAGGACTAATAAAAGGTATAGTTTGTATTATGTTAATGCTACTACGGAGATAAGGCGTCAAAGAAGGTCAACACCAATGGGTATGTTGCACCTATGACCTATTTTGTCCCATATCATGGTAACTATCCATTGCAGATGGTACAACTATTCCCTTATTTTGACTCATATAGCTACTGCACACTCTTCTACATTTTTCAACAAAATTGGAGCAACTTCCGATTTGACCCCTGTACAAATAGAAATTGACCTTTTTTTACCATTTTTAAGAGCCATTTTTACCCTATAACTCCAAAACCATTGGTCATAGTTGTAAAACTATCTTTTTGAATCCTTATGACTAGACGGACAATTATGGCATACATTGCAACAGATTGGAGCCTTTTAAAAAAAAGTTTTGACCCCTGTGTAAAAATTGGCCCCTATTGAAAAAGTGACCCACAATTTTGAGAGTACTACCTAACCTATCGTCGATAGAGGGTCCATAACTAGCAAAGGTGTCAAAACCTTTTCTGTAGTGGGGGTAACGATGATGTTTGACCTGGGCTCCTACTCCTCCACTATTTCTCGTCGCAGACACGTATGCATTGTGCTTTATTTTCAGCACAGCACTATCTTGTATTACCTACCCCTTGTGTGAGCGATCGCTTAAGTGGTGGTCTTTCCAGCTTTCGGATCTCCACCATAGAAATAGCTTCACAACATGGGAGGTTTCAGGCATGTCTTCTCTGAGACGGCTACTATATTTGCTTCTCTAGAGAGGGTGAATAAAAACGCATAAGATCGTTCAAGGATAAAGAAACAGTAAAATGCCAGAGCACCATTGTGCAGTGGGATATTATAATAGCACAAGTTGATTTGAAACCCCTCATCGCAACCCGTCTAATCGACCCTTCCGAGATACTAGTAACTGACTATACAAACCACCACCACCACCACCACACGTATACTAACTATATCAACTGCTTACTATATTTATTTGTAAAATTGAGAGGAAACATGGCTTTTTAGTAGCCTTTTATCAGGCTTTGATATTTATTCAATTTGTGTGGTCCGGACCCTCCCTGTACCGCTCAAAGTTCAGTCCTAGTCAAGCCGTTTCGAATATTCCCTTTTCTTTTCTTTGTTTTACTCTTTTGTTTTTCGGGATATTCCTTACTCTCTTCCGAAACTCTAGCGATCGTTGATTGTCAATGATATGTCATCGTTCGCTTCAAATAGTTCCTAGAATACGATTTTATTGGAACTGAGCATAAATTCAATTATTGGTTTTTTTTTTTTTGTAACCGTATTCAAAACAAAGCGCATACAGTCACAACCAGGATTCCTGAGACAGCTATTTTATAGCTGGAATGTCAATTGGGCAAACACTGTTGCTTTGCAACGGCCCGGTGCAATCATGGTGGAATATTGTCAACTGTAGGATCATGCCAGGGGAATCATTCCCGGCGGTGGTAGGATTATTATTCAACGAGCCATACGTATTGTCTGAGGTAATGGAAGGCTACGGCTACGTGTAACTGATGTGCTCCGTTTTTAGTGAACAAGGTTGCATTTTAGTACACGTAGTTTCATTGCTCCTTCCGCCAGGCCTGGTTCGGCCGAAAGTTTAGTCCTAATTTTTGCGTATGTGGAGGCGCCTTGCCGGTCCTTGTCAAACTCCTCATGCTCATGCCAAGTTCCCGCGGTAAGTTCTTGTTCTAGACTATGAGGTGCGTGTCCCCTAAATTCTCGTCGTGAATTTTGTGAACTAGACTTTCATTTATCAGCTGGCTTGAATTTTGGGATTTTCACCACACACGTCACATTTGCGTGGCATGATGATATACGCGTCAGGATTCATCATTTTAATTTAATTTCAAAATCACTCGGGATCACTTGTCATGTCTGTGAGTGGTCAATTTTTGACTGGTCACTGCCAACTGGTAACGAATATTTGAATAAAAATGACTAACGTATGCCCCATTCTAGTCCCCCCCCCCCCCACCCCCATCTTCAGTGTGTTTTGTTGCAGGGAAGGTGGGGAATAAACTTTTACTGGGGACTTTTTATTTCTGCAGAGCGGGCTACAACCTAGCCCATCGCCATCTCCTACCGTACGGGATCACCCCGGGAATCACCCCGGAATCGCTCGCTCGCTGGCATTCGCAGCTCAAGAACCTCGTCGAGTGATTTTGTTTGAAATCGTATGCTAATTAAGCCGTGCAAAAATCGATATGGTAATTTTGACTGGCGATGTCATCGATATTGACAAGTTTCTGAAAACGTTGTCATCGATGAAATTGGGGTCGGTGCTTACGATGACGAGATCTTTGATTGACACATTATTGCTTGCACAGGGAATACCATTTGCGCAAAAGACGCCTCGCTTCGGCTCGGCCTCACGCCGTCGGCGTTCGACACGCGCTCTTCGCGCGCGCTCCCGCAGCGGTTGGTGGAAAATGCGAGGCGTCTTTGACAAAGACTAGGCTTTTAGTGGGCGGGTCAGGACGAAAATTGGTCGGGAACCCCCCCTCTACAACGCCACAAAATAAACCCCTTTTTTTCGATGATATAATGTATAATTTACGAAAATGATGGTTGTGGTAAAAAAATTTGTGGCAGGGGTGTTTTTTTTTGGGGCAAAAAACTCTATTTTTAGGCTAAACATAAAAAATCACGATTTTTTTTATTTTTTAAAACTAAACCAAAAACAACTAGGATCTGATGTGGTGGTATTTTGTTAATAACCTAGATCTTTATTTTTTTAGATTGCATGACTAGTCAAGAATGCTACTTTTTTGGTAAAAGTCAACAATTTTAAATAAATTTTGGGGAAAAAAGGGTTGCTTTTTTTGGCTAAAAATTAAAGGAAATTAGGATTTTCTCTAAGAAAATAAACAAAAGCACCACATTTTTACGAGTATCATCATTGTTTTTAGAGACTAATTTCAGATATTGTCTTTAAAGCCTGTAGACTTTTGGTGTGTTTTATGTCCACAAGTGCAAAGAAATCCCTGTTTTGGTTAAAAAATTGAAAAACGGGGAGAAATACCACGGATCTAAAGCACTAAAATGGATGTGGTAATGAACTTTTCTCTATAGATTTTTGATTTCACGTTTTACAAAAGCAGCCAGGAAAGATAAGACAGAGGTATTTGATTAAAAAATGTAATTTTAGTTTAAAAATGGCAAAAATTATTCAAAAATTTCATTTTTACCTATTTTGTAAAGTACTGTATCTTATAGGAGTTCTCAGTATTTAAATACCCAGTTTTATATTAATAGTAGTTTGAGTGAGTAAAGATAGATTAACTTACACAGTTTTATATCGTTTTCGGTCGTCCAATGCAATCGGAAAGACCTTATGTCGGCATAATTCGTGTGTCTGCATGGCCGTCCGTGTTTGTCAAACATTTAGTATACACCTTTTGGATACTTGGTTTGCTTGTACATTGAGACAAGCGGTCTTACGTAGGGTAACACACGAGGATGTCAAAGGTCATTCAGGGGTTACTTAGGGTCATAATCGGACGACCTATTCGGGACTGCATGCTGTCCCTATTTTTTTTTAAAGTACCCAGCACTTTGAGAACTGGCAGTGAAAGGGCCAAATTAGATGGGGAACAAGCTAACAGAGAGCAATATGATTTGCTCAACGAAAATCGAAAAAAAAAATCGTCAAAAAATCAGATTTTAGCATGTTCGTAACAAGTTTAGTTACGATATACCCATAAGTTATAGGACCAAAAGCAACCTAATAAGGAACACAAGACACTTACTACAACACGTAAATGGATGGAGATTCATATCTTTGGACACTGTTGTTTTCTTCCTTTTCTATCAAATTTTCGCTTAGAATATTCTACAGACTTCTTCACTTTCATAAGCTATTCCTGCAAATTTAAAATATGTTTACTCTTTCGGGTGGATTACTTTAATCGTTTAGCCAAAATGCCTTGATTTATATAAGACATTATCTATTTCTCTACGACCTCCGAAGATCATGTGTTTATTGTGATATTGATTCAAAATACACGTTTCTCTCAAATAGGTTTCTAAAACCCGAATAATAGGTAAACTTTAGCTACACATTAAAAACATCCATGTTTTATGCTCTAAATATAGCTGAAAATACTTGAAATACCATTGGCATTCAGTTTAGGTATGATGTTAACATGTCAAATTGGGCCAATTTAGTCAAAAACCCCGGGGGGGGGGGCCCACTTGTATTTAAAGGTGGATATGATGCGTGAACATGGACTTTCAAAATGCACCCTAAACACGTATTTTCACCGGCTAAAAAACAAGCTAAAACATACCCTAAACAAGTATTTTTATCTGTTTATAATACCCTCAACCAGTACGCAGTGCATTGAATCGTAAATATACCCTTTATATCTTGCTTTGCTTACTCCCACAGTTCCGATTTACAATATTTAGGATGATTTTGACCCCTGCTTATAGATATCACTTGCCATTTCATGGTTAAGAAAAAAACTACCCTTTTTTACCATTTTTGCTGGTTTTTGACACCCTAAAATGATGTACGCGCGTACATCGCCTGTTGGAAAAGACACCCTTGTTCACCGTTTTCTTGTTTCACGCATAATATCCACCTTTGAACTACAAGTGGCCCCCGGTCAGAAACATGATATCGTGGGCAGAATATGATTTTTGAGATCTGTGTAACAGTCTCTATCTAAGTAGATTTTAGAAGACTATGTCATATATGTCATTCAAGTCCACAGCTTTAAAAAGCCCCATGTCACTGGGAAACGTGGTAAATCGCAATCAGTCTATGAAAATCTAAAGATACATGTATTTCCACCGGGTTCTTGACATTTTAATGCGATTTGAGATGATCTTGTGAATTTCATTCATTTTCCAAATTCTCCAGATTTTTTCTTATCATTTCTCAAGACTCATCAAGCCGTATATGTGATTTTAAGAATCCTGTGCAATTTTTACAAATTCTTATGCATTGGATGTTTGTTGCGATTTTATTGAACCCCTGTGCTATTTAACCGAATTAGCTGCGATTTAACAGAACATTGTGTTTAACAAGAACTTGTTGCGATTGTTAACATAATTTCTGGCAATTTAAGGACAATCATTGGCGATTTTTACAATTTTTGGATTGAATTTTGTGATTTAGCAGAATCTTGTGGATTTTATGAATATTGTGTTGTTTTTTTACGTTATCTTAAAAAATCTTGTGCGATTTTACAAATTTTGTATTCTTTTGCAAAATATGGCAAAGTCACTTTTTTAAAATTTGGTCATTTTTTGGCATTTTCCACTTACCCCGACTAGACTTTTCAAAGATGAATTTTTGTTTTGGTATAATCCATCATCTTCATGTTCGGGCATGCTTGCCAATCACCTTTTACTAAGTTAGAAGATGTCCCATTCCAATGATACTTAGAAAAAGGTGTCATTGTTCATAAAAAGATTCCTCCAGAGCAAGGTTACTCTCTAAATTCTTAGATTAAAAATTAATCTAATAATTGAATAAAAATGGACTGAAATATCAATCTAATAGATTTTAATCTAAGAATTTTAAAGCGTTGTAATCTTCTCTTTAAATGAGGTCGAAGATTAATTCATTTATGCTGAAAACCACCTTTATGAAGATCTTCATTCCCTAAATTAAAATGATTCTGTAAATACTTTTAGATGTATGGCATTGGTGTTATGTCCGATAATGGCATTTTCTTTTTTCAGAATCCAGTTTAAAACCTGCCCTATGATATAATCATACCTCAGCTGATATAATGCTACAGGAAAGGGGCAGATCCTGTTCTCTCGGGGTACAACATTTACAACATTTCATCAACATTCATCGAATTGATTTGTATAAGAACACACCAAATGCTCAAGTCCACCAAATTGCAATAAATAATTAGAATTGGCAAAAAAATTGACATATTTGGGGACCCATTACTATGCGTGGAAGCTTTTGTATGAATCAATATGGCAAAAGCGATGACTATTTTTTTCATGACGCTATTTGGGCAAAGGTCTTATTTCCCACTCCTTTCCTTTTTCAGGTCTGTCTGTCCTCTTGCCTTCTTCACTCTTTTCATGTGTCCGCTCAAAATTACCCTCATTTTTTCTTTTTAATTGTTCCTCCCTCTTACATTTTTATGTGAATGCTTTGTCTTCTTACCATGGTTTTTCTCCTTACCCTACGTGGGATAAAACTGGGTCACACTATGTTAAATTATGAGATACAACTGAGATATTAAAGCTAATTAAGTGAATGCAATTTTTTAACATTATCATCATTTCAATGTGTGTGACTTATTAACCATTTATATATTGCTGTACATCATATGTACATTTACAATAATAAATTAGGGAACCACGAATCTCCATGCAGGCTAGGCCATATCAATGCTGCAAAGGGTGCGGCAGCCAACCAAATCACAGAGACAGCCAATACATAGAAATGCATCAAAATTGGGTTCAGGGAAATTGACTCAAAAAGTGTAGATTGACCTGTTACAATCCTGACACAGGAAAGCCTTGAAAACTTTCTTACGAAAAAATGTACCGGTGTGTGTCAGCTTCCAACAGGCCCAAGACCCTAAGAGCTTTGCGATATTTTTAGTCGAAAAGTATGCGCTACACGGAAATTAGTTTTTAATTGCTTCTTGGACAACTTTTTTTCTTGACCGGTTCAAAAAACCAGAAACATTACAAATCGTGTTGAAAACTTAAAACACACACAAATGTCGGTAAGGCCAAAAATAACAAGTTAGTTTCAGTATGTCATGCGCATTTTTGATTTCGAGCCATTTTAAACACATTTCATTTATTTTGACTTACTAGAAAATTTGCATTTCTTAACACGTTTGGGGCACGGGCCCCTGGGTACTAATTAGGTAACTTTCAACAATTTGCAGGATGTAATAAATGAAACCTGAATGTAAATTTTTGTCGCTGTGCAGAAAAAAACTATCATTGTATATCAATATAACGTTTTGGCCAAAAAAACTTTGTTTCATTATTTTGCTTATTTAGGCCAAAAATTGGACGCTTACCTACAATTTCCATTTCACCAATTTTGTTGAGCCAGACTTATTTTTGTGAATCAATAACAACATAAGTCTACCAAAAAAAGTAAACAATTATTCTTTAATCTTTCAGTTTAATTTGCGAAATATATATTTTTTTGAATTTATTATCATTTTCTCATTGTTCACCAAACTGGGCATTTTTATGGCAAAACCCTTCTAGCCAATTGTTAGGATTACTATAGCTTGCCAAAGTCTGTAGTGGACACTGCCACATATACCGAATATAATCTATAAAAATATGATGTTACTACATACAATTGTGGTGTTTTTGTCCGTTGTTTATTTTTATTATAATTTGGTTTATTTTTTTTTTTTTTAAGGAAAAATTACTATTTTTGTGTTGATTATTTAGCCAACAATTGTACATTCCTACCCCAAAAATAACTCCTTCTACTGCACTTTGTGCAGCACAAATGATCATCTGGCCTTTTCTGCAATGTTATAAAAGTAGGATCACAACAAACGGTACTTTGTACTCAGAATATTTTGGTGCTTTTGATTTAAAATTAAAAAAGCATGTTTGTTTTTTTTAAATTTCAAAATAAGTGCCCCAAAATAGGGTTTTTTGGCCACAAAACACCCTGCCACCAAATTTTTTTTGACCACAACCAATCAGTTTCATTGAATCCAATATAATTGGCCTTTGAATAACAGTGGTTGTGGTTTTGTGTGACCGGAGGGAGGGTTTACTCGAAAAATAAAGCACTTTTTGAGCTTGAACCGCTCGCCTATTTGTACATACGTCAAAAGTTATGCCTTGCCTTACCTCAACTGAAGAAATTGAACAACCTTTTGACTCTCATTACTGGCACAATAAAGTGGGAACATTGTCTTTTTTGTTCACCAAAAATTATCATTCAGTTTCAACTTTCATTAGCAGACTGAACCTTATGAAATATCTCAAATTACACAGAAGGCTAAAACAAAAGCAAAACAATGGCAGACTTCCGTATTGAATTCAAAAGAAACCTCTCATAATAGGCTATTTCTACATGGGCAAGTGAATGCGAAATAGCCCCGAGCTAGCAGACATTTTAAACACATTAAACTCTCAAGTCCCAGGTTTTGAGTATTAATATGGTAAAGACAGACTGACAGGGACCCCTGAACATAATTCTTAAGTACCGACCAAAATTGTGTCCTTAACGAGAGGGCCAAGACAAGTTTTGTACAGGATCAAATTTTTAAATTGATGCAGTCATGCTGAAAAGTATACTCAGGACGGTATAGTTTGTACGTATCAGAAAAATCAATACAAAGGGTAAATATCAGTTGTACCGGGGCAAATTTGTGAGTTGCTTCCGATTTGGATAAAAATGGTGCAATTATTGGTTAGTCCGTTGGCTTGGTGGGTCCCCGTGTGCATGAGATGTGCCCTAACATTATCGTCACATCACCTGGCCTAACCATACAGACCTAACAAAAAGTGAGGGTAGACTTTTGCTACAAACCGGCACTTGTTTGCTAAAGTGCGTTTTCCAAAATGGCCGCCAAAAGTTTTTTTTTTTTAACACCATATAAATGACGTTTCCATAGCCACTACTGGGGTGGAACTGATGCCAGTTTATTCAGTGTTTTGCTATATTCGTTGATGTCAAATGTATAGAGCCGTCATATTTGCCACTTAATGGATACTAATGGAGGGCGCATTTTCAAAATGGCCGCTCCCAAATGTATTTTAACACCTTATAATGATGTTTAAATAGCCATAAAACGTGTTCAAATGGTCCGGTTTTTCGGTGTTTTGCTATATTTATTGGTTGATGTCACATGTACAGAGCGGTCGCATTCACCACTCTAAAGTATTCCAATGGAGGGCGCTTTTCACAAATGGCCGCCAAATTTGCGATTTAAACCGTATGATATTGAATAGCCTAAATTGGGGTATGGGAAATGGTCAATTTTTTTCAGTGTTTTTTCCTATAATTTTTTTTTTATGTAATGTATAGGGGGTCACATGCACAACCCCCTTAACTGTATTCATAATGGTGGGCGCTTTTCAAAAATGGCCGCCACCGCCAAATGTGATTTTAACACCTGATGAGTTTTAAAAGCCAAAAAGGGGGCGAAGTGGTCCAGTTTTTTTCAGTGCTTCCCTATTTGTTGAGTTTTTTTTCTCATTATTTGTTGAGTTATTATGTAGTACAATATAATTTTTCAGATTCAGAAAATCTAGTACTTAGGTATTTTATGATTTTCTAGATAAGTATGTTGCAGTTAATGGATTTGATTCCCCATTTGATTATTAATTCCAATGCAGGTTATTGGTGAATTACAATTTAAGCACTGATAGGGTTATGCGCATAGCCATCTGCCACCTCAACGAAGAGAAATGATTTTTGAGACGATTTCTAAATGGCAGCGGTATAATAATTGGCAATCGCGCGGTGAGCGTCTCGTAGGAGAAGAGACGATTTCCACATACACAGTGGACGTGATGGTCAATGTTTGAAAGCTGAACACAAATTCTGCAGCACATTGGGGATTTCTCTACACAGCTTTGGATTATGGTGAAGTCGGCATACAAACTTGCAAACAGGCTTGATATAATATTTGCTTCTTACGATGACAAATCTGTGAAGGAACTCTGAACGAAAACAAACGTCATGTCCCAATTAATTGAATAACAACAAATCGGCACTCACACATTCCGTCGAGGATGGACTCATTCTGGGCATCAAAATAACAAGAGATTTATTTTAGGCTGGTTCCCAGGCTTAGGACATTTCCTTTTACCATGATACCATATAATAAGTTTTCATAGCCAATATATGGGTTTGAAAAGGGTCTAGTTTCCCTATTTGTTCACTACAAGTCTATAAAGGGTGACCCTCACCAATAAACAATGTCCTGATAGGGTTTTTTTAAAGCCATGACCACAAATTAACAGATTTAAAAAAAATCTCTAACGAGGACTTATTTTTTTTAAATGCATTTTTTTCAGAATTACCTGAAGTAGCACTAGTCCCAGATAGCAACAATCTTCTAAAGGCCAGTTTTCATAGTTATGGTTCATAAACACAAACAAAGAAGGAAAATAAGAATAATGGTTACCATAAAGAGCCTTAACTCTTGTGTCAAAATGATCAAAAATTGTCATAAAATTATGTAGGCATTCATTACCATACCACCTATCTGCTACAATCGCGTGCCATACAAATGTAATCCATGGGAATGCAATTCATCCAAGTAGTAGAGTAATAGCACAAATTTACATCAGTAAATGAAATAAAACAGGCCATTTCACAAAGACTTGCGGTGCATTGTAAGTTTGATTGATAGACAAATCCGACCAGCCAAATGATGGTTCGAATTGATCCGGCATTACTGGGGGCTCCAACCAAAACCTACCCAAATCTTTTTGTACGTTCTTACCACGCTTGGGGGATTAAGTTTATAATCAAAAGTACATTAATCTGACACATTAGGTTGAATTCAGCAGGAAGCACCCCAGCTATGGCTGCCAGTGAGGTGTTGAATGTGTAAACTGGATTGTGCCTATAAACGTAAAACATGATCAAGCGTAAGTGGAACTTACAACAAGTTCAAATTTATGCTTGATCGAGTTACAGCTTGACAAATCAACTTTACAATCGATTGTAAGTCTTTGTGAATGGGCCCCAAACATAATCCATGATGTGTCTGACAAATCCCCAAAATAAGCTGCAGAAGTTTGTCTTCGCATTCGGACATTGGGCCCACCACGTCCACTGGTATGTCTTGTGAAAATATTCTTTGCTCCTAGAGACGCGTACAGTCACAAGAGGTTATATATGATTAGAGAGGCCAAAAGTTACGTAATCTTAGAAATTCACCGTCTCGCAGTTTTGCCGACCACAAGAAAACATAGAGTACCAACAATAGAAACAATGGCTGCCTCCGCTTCTTCCACTAGTGGGTGCCGCTTTGCATACACTAATCGGTAGTGATACAAATTAATGGATGTGTTAGAGGTGGCTATGTGTAATAATAGTGTACCTGGATTCATTGTGCTCAGATACTCTTTTTTCTCAAAGCAATGGCGCTTAGGTGAAAAGATGTATTCATGAGGCGGTTTATTTAAATCAAGACGGACTGATGGGTACATTTTCATTTCGTTGGGGCACCATGTGGTAAGAAAATTTAACACCCAATAGCACCCCAACATCCAACAACTGATATTTTGGGCGGATTGTTTGTATCGAATTGACATTAGTGTGTAACAAGCACCCCAACTGAAATTATTCCGTGCAATATTCAAAAGTCAGCGCCCAGCACGGAGACTGGTTTTGAATGCGTTTCACCCCCTTGTTACATGGGATGGGATTACCGTTATTATTACGCTGCCATCAGGAAATCGGCACCATCATTTCTCTTTGGCGACTGGTGGCAGCTGACTATGCGCACAACACAATAGCATGAATTGTAATTCCCAAATGTACAGCGTAGTACTGAATAAATCAAATCATATCCATTAAACTGAAAAAACTAGAAACTCATAATATCAAAAATATAAAAGAAAAAGAGAAGAAAAATGAAAACTAAGTATATCAGTACAAATAAAGAGACTGAAACAAATTGAAACAAAAATCAACAAATAGGGAGGAAACATTGAAAAAACTTGGCCATTTCACCCTTTTTGGCTATTAAAAACATTATTATAAGGTTGTTAAATCAACATGGCGGCCATTTCGAAGAACGTCCTCCATTAGGAATACATTTAAGTGGTTGAAGTGACGTTCTAAACATTTGATAAACCAATATAGCCAAAAAGTGAAAAACTGGGGTCATTTCAACCCATTTTTCGCTAGTAAAAAACTTCATTAGTTGAGGTGTTAAATTGATTTGGCGGCCATTTTGCAAAAGCGCCCTCCATTAGGAATACATCTAAGTTTAGTAAATGTGACAACTCTATACATGGACATCAACAAATTTAGGAAAAAACTGTAAACAAACAGCCCCTAAATTAATTTAAAAAAAAATTTACTATGACTCACTGGTTATTAATTGCATTTGGCGGCCATTTTGAAACGCAACCTCCATTTAGGGATACATCTAAGTGGTGTGGGAATGATGTGAACGCTCTATTACATTTGACATCAACAAAAGAAGAAAACACTACAAAACTAGACAATTTCAACCCCATATAGGGAGGTGAAAACGACATTACATGGTGTTAAATGGCAGTTTGGCGGCCATTTTGAAAAATTCCCTCTAGTGAAAAAAAGTGCCGGGGTAGCAAAAGTCTACCCTCACTTTTTTGTTATGTCTGATGGTCTAGTCCATGGCTGTGAAGAGTAACTTAGGGCACATCTCATGCACACGGGGACCCACCCAGCCAACGGACTAGGTGGGGCTCATAAGATCAAAATAAGGAATAGTTTTGAGTGTCTCAAATGCTTGCTTAAAAAAGTTGGGGGAAACAAGGTTTTTAGTTTTGGGTCAGACAAGTATACTACTAAGTAGATTTTCGATTTCGGAATGATGACTATACATATTGTATAAAAATGGATGCTCTAGAAAATGGATAGATTTATTTTTACCCAATGGTGGCTCACTTTCAATTTGTATAAAAAACAACCCATCTGAATTTTGAAAATTATGCCCCCGATCAAAATTAACAAACGTATTGGATGTTACAGTAGTATTGCAACAGTTTTTAATGATAGATTGTAAGGAGATTTTGGTATAGCATGTTTATCGACAATTGAAGTTTTAATGTACCCAAAAGAAGCTGTGGCATGCGTGCTTGCTGAACTGATTATGATTCGAAAGTCTACAACTTGCATAGCACAATTAGAATGAAGCCGTTTAATAATAAAAATAATAGTAAATGTCGACATTTATATAGCGCCCTTTCACAATGTATCAAAGCGCTTTACATTTATTCCGCTGCCTTACAAATGCCCAAGGAATACTCATACCTTTGGGCGGCGCTCAATGGACAATATTCCTAACAGCTACCAATTTTGCACCTGGGTGGAGAGAGCCAAGCGAGGTAAATTGCCTTGCCCAAGTGCACAACACATTGGCCTCAGTGGGACTCGAACCCAGGACCTTTGGGTCATGAGTCGGTCGTTGTATCCACATATCGTTGTGGGTTCTGCATATGGTCGAACCAGCATAGATGCTAGTTCTGAGAAAACGGCGATCGAAAGTTAATATGAATGTGTGTAATTAAAATAAAAATGAAATAAAAGGAAATGGCTTTTTAAAGTCGTGTAAGTTAAAGACGTGAATGGTTCCTAACTGATCAGAGTATTGAAATACCAAGCAACAACTGTTTTCTTATTCAAAATGGCCACTGAATGTCATTTGACAGTTTGTCAAAACCCAAATGTTTGATTCGCTGTATTTTAAGGAGTCGAATACGTTTCAGTTTCATTTTATTTACCAAAATACATATAAAAAACGAAAAAAAAAAACATTACAAACGAGAGCAGAGCGCGTACAAGGTTGGCCACCCAATAAAGAAACGTATTCGATTTCACGAAAACCCATTGATTTCTACCACTGTATGGTGAAATTACCAGAGCTATCTATGGTCTTTGCTATTTTAAAAAAAATGTATACTATATAGAAATGATGTTATTCAACAGGGGCTATTTAGGCAGGAATGTAAATATTTCAATTTATTTGTAGGTACCAATTAAAAGAGAAAAACATAAAATGCAACCAGAATCAAACGATAACTCAATTTGACAAAAAAATCAGATTCGACTGTAAGTCGCGACCACGACGATATACAGCATACCATTACTCTAGTAGCTCAATGGTGGTTTTGTATGTAAAATATGTCCGGAGCTAAATCTCTTCAGGAATCCACTAATTGAAGGTCCAGAACAATATTTGGTTGGTACCATAATTCCCACTGACGCCGAAAAATGCTGAAATGACCACGCCCCTTTTGGGGGGTTCCTACGCCCCTTTGAGCGAAGTACTACTGACTGTATCTATAGAAACCGTTAGACCTAGGAGGTTGAGAGGGACCACTCAAAATGTTCGAAATGGCCACATTATGGGGGGGGTCAAGTATATACATTTTTATATCCAAAAGTCAAAGGTTTTTAAGATAATTGTCAAAAACTTTTTTTTTGATTTCACCATATCGCGCACTATACAATTATGAATTGAATCATAAGGTTTTCATGCCCAAAACAGGAAGGGAGTTCACCATAGACCTTGATTTTGCTTAACTTCCTCGTTGTAGTGGTCCAGGGTGTAACTCAAGGGTTAGGTCAACAAACAGGAAAGAAATTCATATATTCCTTCCCATTTTCAAACGGCACCCGTAAAATGTTCTGTGACATTGGCCAAAATTGGGTAATATACGGTATATAGGTGGAACCGTGCATTTTTAAGTGCCGTTTGTTTATTAACTGGTATTTGCTCCAAAACTCAATCAGTATGTGAGCTAGATATGAGAGTTGTTTGCAAAGAAAAAACTATTGCAATGGATCTCAACTGGGTATAATCAGGCATTTAAGGGTTACTCCTTTCGTCTTTCATTGGGAGGGGTCAAAAAAGGCCCATCGTAAAAATGGAAAATTATACTTTTTATCCATTTACAGGACCTATCGCAGATGTTTAAATGCTGCTGAAGGGTCTTAAAGATCTCTCTTAAAGCACTAAATAATGCTATGTCTGGGACCAGAACAGGCAAAAATATTGTTGTCCCCCCTGGTCTGCATGTAAAAAGCGCTAATAAAAGTAAGTTACCCAAACTGAAAAACTGAGACGACGAGCCAATGTAGTAGGGATAGAGACAGTATTGCCATCTTAAAATAGCACTCTTTAAAGATATCAGAATTATTTTAAAATATGATGTGAAACTTAGTTTTCTTCACATTTGAATTTACACATGAAGATTATCAAGCCACATATTAATTACATTACGGTATCTCATCCGACGAGCCATGCGGACCCCGTAGTGCAGTGGCGTTGCCCAGACCTGACTGGGGGGTGATTAATGTACAAGGGGTAGGGGTAGGGGCGGAGCTCCGTATAGGGGTCCTGGGGTTGTGTTTTGACCCCATCAGTTAGAAGATAAAAAATAGTGTTTCTGAGCACAAAAGGTCACCGATTCCGTCTTTTCCGTCCTCCCCTTCCACCGGTCTGCGGCGGTGCGACTCGTGCGCTGTCGTCTACTTACCATTCCGTATTACCGAGTTTCGCTGTTTCTCTCTTCTTGTACATGGCTCTTCGGACCTCTTTTTTTCTTCTCTTTTTTCTCTCCTTTTTTCCTTCCCATTTTTGGATCCCCCTTCTCGATTTATTGTGTGTGTGTGGTGTGTGGGGGGGGGGGGGGGGGGGGGGGGGGGGGGGGGGGGGGGGGCCAGCTTGCCCCTGCCCCTCCTCATGGTAGTGCGGCGTAAAAAAATGGTAATTTTAGCGACCTTTTGCATTTGAGTCCCACAAAGGGGGGGGGGGGAAACTTTTAGGGGTCATGAAATTTTAGCCTGCTTCATGGGAATTGGCAATGTAGTTAGTGTATTTAGATTGTTTAAATCCTTCAGCAGATTTGACCCTTGCCATTAGGCCCCATACAATAATGAAAAATCACATAGAAGTCCTTTCCCCCCCCGCGGCGTGCCGTCTAAGTTCAGGTTATTTTTAGTGACTTTGTCATGCATTACGGGGGTCTTTAATTTTTGCCGGTTTCATGGTCACAAGCATGGCAGTTAGTGCTTTTGGATCATTTAAAGACCTTCAGCAGCATTTAACTTTGCTCGTGAAGGATTTTACACTAACATTAACTTAAGTCCCTATAAAATGGAAAACCATATATTTTCACTTTACGATAGACTGGTGCCATTTTTACACTCCCACCCCCCCCAGGAAAAAGAAAGGGGTAGAACATTAAAAGCTGAGTATATCCCAGTTGAAATCCAAAGGTCACTAATTTTGTGCAATACAAATGATCCTAATGGTTCCCTTTTTTTTTCGAGCAAAATACAATGTTATAATCCAAGCACTTCAAAGGTTTTTTCACACTAATATTAGACATTTCTCAAAAGTAACAAAATTTTGACGGGATGCCATTGAGAAAGGAAAGGAAATGAATTTTCTTTTTGGGACCTACCCTAGTTACCCCAAAATTTATACAGGAGGAGAGTTGAGCACATAATCCAAGGTGTATGGTGAACTCGCTTCCTGTTTGGCATGAAAACCTTATGAATTCATTCATAATTGTATAGTGCGCGATATATTTTGAAATCAGTTTTTTGACAATTATCTTAAAAACCTTTGACTTTTGGATATAAAAAAATATGACTGACCCCCATAATGTGGCCATTTTGCACATTTTGAGTGGTCTCTCAACCTCCTAGGTCTAACGGTTCTATAGATACAGTCAGTAGTACTTCGCTTAAAAGGGGCGTGACCCCCCAAAAAGGGGCGTGGTCATTTCAGCATTTTCGGCGTCAGTGGGAATTATGTTACCAACCAAATATTGTTCCTGGACCTTCAATTAGTGGATTCCTGAAGAGTTTAGCTCTGGACATATTTTGCATACAAAACCACCATGAGCTACTAGAGTACATAGGATACGTTGCAAATTCCAGATCTGGAATTTTATATATAACAAAATCGTGATTTTCTATCGATTTGAGCTTAGCTATTTCACGCAGTGATTAGAATGTGGGCAAGCATTATGTAAAAACTTCGATTTGTTAGAAAATTTAGGGCGTCATCCTCGTAAATTTCTGAGTCAGATTTTTATTAGGTTTGCTGAATAAGGATCGTTCTTAAAAACGTGTACCTCAACAGCCTGGTGGATGTAATTCCCACATACAGTCCATGCCGGATGGTTCATCGGCAGAATTTGCAGGGGTGTCTCCTCATTCTATATACATAACAAAATATATACAAGTTTTTGATTAATGAAAAAGAGCAAACATGCTGCACTTAGGACACCATCCTTACGTTTGTCTGGGGACTGTCTAGTTGAAGATAGATTTCCTAAGAAACGGGATTTATCCTCATGTCGCTATGACGCTATACTGTTTGTATTTTGATTACAGAATGGGCAAGATAAAATGATTTTCCTAAAATACCCTTAAAGCAATAAAGGCACATTTCTTGAAGAGCGCCCTCAATTTTCAAAATTTGATATTTTGGCACAGTTACGTTGGTGATTGTGTAGGAAACTATACCTGCGAACGAGAATGCTAAAAATGCGTATTTATCATAAATTAAGCGATTTTTGTAATTATAATTTGGATCCCAGATTGGACTTAACGGCAGAGCTGGAAATGCTACGTTTATGTCCGTCCATGATGAAATAGTGCCACCTCGAGAAAATAACCTCTAACTTGATTTACCTGAACCAATAAAACAACTAATGGATGAGCGTAGACACGTACATGGCGCTATTTCCCGGCTATTTCACACTGGAAGGCCGTTTCCAGCAGCCGTTGAATTATTATCGGGATCCCGATATAATTATTCTAATTACAAAATTCCTTCGTGTGTGAGACAGACATTTTCGAGCTTAACCATTCACAGGTATGGTTTACTAGCCAGTTACGAATGCAACCGTGTAAAAATCTCAAATTTTTCGCAAAATTGGGGGCACTCTTCAAAAAAATGTGCTAATATTGCTTTAAGGGGCACTATCAGTGATTGGCTAAATCATAAAATCGAAAAAAAAATCAGAAAGTTTTTTGCATATCCGTGACAAGTACAGCTATCCTAACATACCTCAAGTGATTACACCACAAACAACCTAATAAGGACAGAATCGGATATTTTAATCATTGGTGTCCGTACGGACACTTACATGTAACTGAATGAAGATTCATATCTTTGAACACTGCGATTTTCTTCCTTTTCTTTCAATTTTTCAGCTCTAAAAATTAACATGAGAATTCTACAGACTTATCCTTCACTTTTAAGCCATTCCTGCAAATTAAAAAAAAATACTCTTTAGAGTGAATTACTGATAGTGCCTTTAATTTTGCTTATTTTAATATGAAATTCTCAAAAACTTAATCCGCTGATATCTTAAAACGCATATTTTACTCTTTCGTGTATATAAATACATGGCATATATGTACTGGTTTCAAAATACCTTATTTTGTAGGTAGAGGTTTGCACCCTTATCCACCAGCAATTTCAAACATTTTGATACGTTTCCGCCTTTAACTCCGATACAAGCTAAATGCAGAGGTGTGTTTCCATCCTATCAAACGAAATGAAAGAGACACTATCAGACAACTAAACAGAGTTGTATGTAAAAGTATACATTTCTAGAAAGAAAATTGAACGATGAACCTGATGATGGCATCAGATTAATGTAAAACTTTCCGTATTTTGAGAAAAATACTAAAAAAACATGATTTTGCCCCAAAATTTTCAGACAGCATAACAAAAACAATTTGAATTTTCATGATTTCTTATGTTATTTTTTAGAAAACAAGACAAATTTGTCTAGGGACGGTTTTTTCATTTTTTTTTAAAAATAGAGATTACTTTTCGAAATATAAGGAAAAATGTCAAAAAAGTGTAATTTTTACCTTTCTTTTCCAAAATTTGAGTATATTGGAGAATATCTTTAGTTAAAAATCGAAAAATTAAAAATTGAGAAAACCGTCCCTAGAGAAGACCGATTGCTATCATAGGAAAGTTAAACCTTACCTTTTACTTTTGGAGTTATCTTATCTGAAAATTTGCCAAATTTTGCGAAAATTGAACATTGAGAAAATCCGTGTTTTAGTAAAAAAGTGACTTTTCACACTATTTCAAGCTGTCTCTTTCTCAAATAACTTTATCTTTGAACTTCAAAATTGAGTATGTCGTGTAAGTGATGAAAATACATCTTTATGCACTATTGAATCAAACATCTTTTGTCTCCAACTCCAGAAATCAGAAGAAATTGAAATTTCATCTGGTCTAAATTAGCGCTTTGTTTACATTTTCAAATATTGTTTTTCGTTTTTTCAAGATGCGTTCGCGCAAAAAGTACATTAAAGCACGCGCACGCTTCATTACGCAGCAAATATTCACCGCGCGACGCGATGCTGCGCCTTGTGCCTGACGGCGTGAAATGTGCTTAAATTCCCGTGTGGTTTTTGTGACTTTAAATGGTCAAATAGCTGTTTTAAATCGGCAAAAAATACAGCTCAGGATTGTCTGCAGTGGATAACCATTGTTGGTAACGATAGAGCACAGGTTGCTGTTTAAAATGGTGCAAAAATCAGAAATTCGTGTAAAAACAAAAGCATTTGGGTTAACACTGCCCTTAAGAGAGAGGGAGAAACACACAAAAAAAAATCTTTATAGCTGTCTGTTAAAGGTGCTTGTTCCAATTCATGTCTATTGAGTTCTCTACTTGATATGAGAGCCTGGCACTTGCACATACTCCCCTAGCCTTACCACATTATCTGGTGTGTTTTGTTTTTCTTTATTTTTCGGGATAAATCTCCCGTATAACTTTCCTGGGAACTGGGCAATACACACTGTTAAAAATGTTCTTTAAAAACGGCGTTTCGACTGTCAGCCGGGACTCAAAACGTGCAAATAACTGTAAAAAGGGACTCGAAACGTGCAAATAACTGTTAAAAAACCAGCTGAGTCCCAGGTCAAACAAATGTGATACTACCTTCTGGCGGCATTTTTTATGTTACTGTCGGGAATTTGTATTGTGGTTAAAGAAAAGATTCAGTTAAACGATAATTTTTGCACGAGCAATGCAGTTAGTAGGTACAATCCCCCATATGACCACATGATATTTTGATTGACACATTATGCTTGCACAGAACTATCCCTATTTGCGCAAAGATGCCTCGCTCCGCTCCGACGAAGGATTCGCCTTCGACACGCGCCGCCGGCACTCCTGGATGAGGCGTCTTTGACAAAGACTAATACACCCCATCAAGTACCGTAGGAAACAGACTTGCGGTTTTGATGGGGAACAATAATAAGCCCCATACAATACTTTGAAGGCTCAAAGTTCAGGACGACAATTAGAAAATACAGCCATCTGATATCAAAATTCGTATTATTTCCGGGTAAATCATGGGGTCCCAAAGACGGCCGGAACAGTCACCTTTAATTAAGATGTAATTGCGATTTACCACTAGAATTGACTAGATGATGTATAATTATGAGTACCAAGTGAGTCAACACAGAAGAAATAACGCTGAGTTCATTTCTTCATCTATTTAAGCTTTTAGCATTTAGAACAGAAATTTGCTAAATATGGAAAGGGAAACATTTTACATCGGCACAAGTTATTTACCTTTGCAGAAGTTGTGTCTCTGAAAGGCGAGGTCTCTTATTTCGGGCAATGTGTACGGACTCGGTAATTGGTAATTACCCGTAATTGCAAAAAAGAAAAACTACGGAAAACTGTGCTTATACGGGAATATCCCCGTAAATGAACAGATTTACGGGAAATTGACCGTTATTTTACGGGATTTATTACATTTTGTCGGAAAATATGCTGCCGGGACATGTCATTTTTTTTTAATTACGGGTATTTTCCAGCAGCAAATTTACCGGTTAAATTCCCTTGAATAAACGTTCAACGGGCTTTGTCCTTAAAATCACAGTTTTCCGTTTTTTTCTTCCTACGAAAATTACCCATTACGGGGGCCGTAATATTACGGTTCTTTTTCACAGTGAACGTGGACTTGAAAAAGTCCATCTTGTATCTTGGCAGTGAGAATCAACCACTTTCAAAATAAAGTAACTCAAGCTTAAGAATAATCACATTCCACGGCCAAATTCCGTACCACTCAACGCTCATCAATTTCACCTCGATTGGCCCACTATCAGCCGCATCGACTATAGAGCATTTATTGCTGGGCATTTCGATGCAGTTTATGTTTATTGATTCATAACTAAAAATGTGGTGATATTCTTGATATTATTGTATTTTTATTTTCTGTGAGATTTTGAATGTGAAAGAAACCTGTAAAAAATGCCAGTTTTTCAAAAACTATACTTGGCGATGGGAACAAAAAAGATGCATGCGCAGGGACTTTGATTACGCATATCGGCGAAGTAACTGATTTCTGCACAGATTATTATTAAAAATTATACCTCTCAATATTTTGAGGTATGTCAAGTCCAAAAGCAGCACATTTGTTTGAAAATGAATACAATGTCATCACAATTTCTTTACCTAAATATCAGTGACCAGTAGATGTACATCATGCTGCATTGACTCGAGTAAATAATAGCACTGTTGATATCCAGTAAATCCGCTAGATATATGCAGAGGATAAAGCACTTCAAATTACCTTTTATCTGGGAAGTACAGAGCCATTGTTATTACCCATGTAGTTGAAAAATATTTTAGATGTTATCACCACCCCGACTGAGATTGAGCTATTTTTCATGACGCAAAGCACAAGTTACTTGTCCTCTAGCACAAGATACTTACAGATACGAATACGAATAAATGAACCTTGGGCTTGTACTGTGCGTTCAATTAACCTTGACCGTATATTTCATCATTTTTCCAAAAAGGAAACAAAGATGAACAAAAATTATGAAAGAAAAATGTTTGGCAGACTGTGACCTAGCCTTGTTCAAGGCGCTCTACCAACTTCATTGGTTCACGTCTGATATAAAATAATGTCATCATATAAGGAGTGTAGCATATCTAAACAATGGCTAGAATTCACTCTATTAAACACTTAATTTGAGGTCTCCTATTTCACCTAGCCTAAGTTTCATGCTTCCACTATCGAGTTCAATAAGTTCAACTCAGGCCGCTCTGAGTAGCACAACCACTGCACCTGACCACAACAGGTGTTTGTGGTTTTATACCTAGACTAGTAGGATCCTGGATCCAGCCAGTGTGCACAACAGACCACCAGGGAGTGTACCATTTTTTTTTAATGTCCCCCTTACCCTTCGCCTTTGACCCCCCCGGTAAGACGAGGATTAAGGTTATACACCATTCTTAAACAGCTGTGAAAATGTAAGGAATTTCATTGGCTGATGCCCGGGTTCAATTCGCATGATTGAACCCAGGTAGTACGCACTGCGTATTGACGTTATTTTTAGGTTGAAGCGCTCGCGTCATACCGCGTTTTGCTACGTTCTCGCGCGCCTGACAACGTTGCGTCTCGTTGCGTATGACCGTTGCGTTCAACGGGTTGTTCGATTGTTGTCACTGGGTGGTGGCAGTCCTTTCTTGTTGTATTTAAGCCGTAAAGCATCGCGAAATTGGGTTAAAGATGACCCTGAGATGACCTTAAATGATAAAGCTGTTTAAGAATGAGAATAAAGGTATGATTTTGGGAACCCGTACTCTCTTTACGACGAATTGAACCCGGCGACACCATTATTTTTGCGTGGAAGAACTCGGCCTCCGGCCTCGTTCTTCCACTTAAAATAATGGTATCGCCTTGGGTTCAATTCGTCGTAAAGAGAGTACCGGTTCCCAAAATCATACCTTTATTCTCTAATTCTTAAACAGCTGTGAAAATTTAAGCAATTTCATTGGCTGATGCCCGGGTTCAATTCGACAATTGAACCCAGGTAGTGCGCGCTGCGTATTGATGTTATTTTTAGGTTGAAGCGCTCGCGTCATACCGCGTTTTGCTATGTTCGCGCGCGCCTGCCAACGTTGCGTCTTGTTGCGTACGATCGTTGCGTTCAACGGGTTGTTCGATTGTTGTCACTGGGTGGTGGCAGTCCTTTCTTGTTGTATTTAAGCCGTCAAGAATCGCGAAATTGGGTTAAAGATGACCTTAAGTGATAAAGCTGTTTAATAATGAGAATAAAGGTATGATTTGGGGAACCGTACTCTCTTTACGACGAATTGAAATCGGCGACACCATTATTTTTGCGTGGAAGAACTCGGCCTCCGGCCTCGTTCTTCTACTTAAAATAATGGTATCGCCTTGGTTTCAATTCGTCGTAAAGAGAGTACTGGTTCCCAAAATCATACCTTTATTCTCTAAGTAACCTGGCTGCTGTAAGGATTTCTTGCATGGCATCTGAAAAACATGCTTTAAAATGTGTGGAAATGCACTAGTTATATTGAGAAAGTAGTAGAATTACCCGATTGATGTGTTAGGGTGGTATGTAAATGGAATTTTGACAGTAAATTGAAGGCAAAAAAGAAAATACTCCGTGCTAAAGAATTTGACATCGATTTGGCGTACCGACATTAGAGCATCTCGTGATGGGCGTTTAGACATAATATAATAATAATAACTAAAATATTTTCTGGTTACCATATGTTGGAAATTTGGTCATTTGGCGATTTTATCCTTTATTTTTGGTGTGGTATTGTTGTATTTCATCTGTGGGAGTTTAAATGTGAAAGCAACGAGCTCAAATTCGTCAGTTTTTCCACAGACTACTGTGGAGTTAGTGGTGTAAAACCTCATGTGAACTAATCATCTTATTGCACAGATAATTCAGGACACACGTGAAAGAAAACGAATCGTAAAACGATAGTAATGAAATCTGGAAGTTCCAAATCGGTCTTAAAATTGGACTTTAATTTTGATAAATTTTTAATTTCTCAGTATCTTATAAAAGCTGATCAATTGGACTATCAAAGACATTAAATAATGTTGCCTAATTCAATTTCAGTTTCCATTGAAAATCATTCAAAACTATTCAAATACGCCCAGAAGAGGAAAGGGAGGTGAAAGTGATTGGTGGCCATGGGGTGGGGTGGGGGTCAGTGGAATCTTTCTACTTGTCTGTAGACGTATGGTTACTTTTAAGCTTAAGTTACTTTATTTAGAATTGTTTGATTCTCACTATCGTGATTACATTAAAAATAGCTACAAAATGGACGCTTTAGACTATAGGAGGATTTTTGTTTTAAAATGCAGTTGCGACGGTTAATCATCGCGAAGAGCTATTTTTCACTATTAATCTGGGCTATCAGATAAGGGTCAAAGCAAAGAAATACACAGAAATACATAAGTAAGGTTAGTCGTGATGCCGGTTGGACATCTTAAGCAGTTATCAAACGACCACAAAAACTTTGGTTTCGTGAACCAAACACAACGTTAATATATGCAACATGTTTCGCAAGACTAGTGTTGGCATTATTTATCTACCATGTCGACATTCCACTTCATGGCAAGTTTAATTTCACAATACTGATATTCACTGTTTGTGATGTCGACATAGCGGGATTATTTGTCTTTGGAAGGTCAACTTGGTGGCCACTTTTTGGGAAGTCAACATTACATGACATTGCATAATATCACACCACGTCGACATCTGCATGATGTCGGCATAAAACAATAAGATATCGATCTCGTTATCTGGTGATCTGGGTTGTAGGAGTGCACTTAGAAAGTTCCGTAGCAACACTATCATGAATTAACTTACTTCATCACATAGATTTGGATCCGCCTCGGCATCCAAAAGCAGAGAGCAAATAAAATGATGCCCGTTATTGGAAGCTTCGTGCAATGGCGTTCTTCCTTTCTGTAATACAGATGGACAAATAACTTAGTTGGATCATCTGCAGCGATTCCGTGACAGTGAAGAGCATATAGCGTCCCCTCAGAGCCAGAACTGGCTATGTCTAAAAATAGCATTTTGATATAGATGAGTTTAAAGTTTTATATAGCTAAAAAATAAGAAAATCAGGTATAAGCAGTTACTGTTTTAAAATAAATCTGGAATAAGTAGTAATGTTCAAGGTTCATGTTACTTATACTTTTTCAAAGTTGATAAATAGGCCTCGCACTCGTTGATCCCATGGATGGTCGAAGAATGCCAAAATGGACATAGCCAGTTCTGGATCTAAGGGAACGAATTTAGGTCCATTTCGTAGTGCATTTGAGTTCTACAAAGATTAATGAACAAATGCGACGATGTACGTCGTGTAAGTGTTGGCGGAATGCAGGATGGGGTAAATCCATAACATAGGGGGTCACAACTTAAAATGCCTGCATTGCTGTTTAAGGTAATCAAAGGTAACATCTTTAACATAAGAATGATCTCAACTTGTTCACCTTTGCACTGGATTGCAATAAAAGTAATGGCACTCTCTGGTGCATTTGGTTATAGAGATAAATGATATTGATCCCCGAATCCAGTGCAAAATATAGGTTTTCCGGTCAATTTAATAGTAATTTCATTCAAATTAACTCTTGGGTTATTCGATTTCGCGCCAATTTGAACGCACGCTAAAAAGTATATTTCAAATTGCATATAACTCAATCCAACTTCGGAAATCGTTCAAGCGATTAAATGAATAGAGCATTCAATCGCCTAATAAGGTCGTCAAATTTCCAGAAATATTCAATCAATCTCCATGAAATTAGGAGATAAGGTATTCAAAAGCAAGCGTGATAGGTTCAGGTGCTTACTTGTGCAAAGGAATTCGTTTTCGTTCGTTCAAATGTACAGCAGCTGCATTCATTTAAGAACGGCAATTTCCTTTTGGTTGCGAATGAGATGATCAACAAAAAGCCTAGAATTGCCAACAAATACAGTATGTATATATTTATTAGAAAGGACTTAGATAGTGTAATTACCCATATTGAAAGACAATAAAAACAGATTCATAGTTTAATAATTAAAGATATGATCATGTACGCATACTTACAATGTGTCACATACAGTTTATCTCAAACCACATCATTGTAAAAACTGTGGCCGGGAAATCAATATTTTCATGATTTTCCTTTTCTTAAAATAACTTCATCTAAAGATCTTGCAAAGTTAGTGCAGAAAAGTGTTTAATTCATAAACATAGTTTTTACCGTGTAATGGTTAATATGTAGGCCTATGGTACAAGCTGTTTCCGGCAAGATGGTTAACAAGGGCAAGTTATTGAACTTATCTCACCCCATATTATATACAAAGTGAGTATATATGACCATGGTATGGGTCTCTTTCTTATGTTTAATCTACAGTAGAGTTTTTGATAATCCTAAGAATAAAATATACAAAACAAAGAAAAAAAGATACAAACAATAACTATGTTATGAATTAAATCGTATAAATCGTCAAGAAAAGAAAGGTGAATTAAACAAAAAACAAAACAAAACCTTTAATAATTACCCCAATTACTTGCTGGTTATCGTTCTTTTCCAATAAATAATTATTCTACAGTATAAAAATTAGTTCAAGATTTATTAACAGCAAGAGCTTCTGAAGGTTTGGTGTAGATTGTTCATTTATCAAATAGAATGCCCGATAATGTAACTTGAATGAACATAAGTGAAACCCAAAACAGAAGTAGACTTACGTTGATACGTGACGACATTCATGGTGAAATTATATGTCATTTGATCACACTCCTTGCGTTTATTACAACAATGTTTGAATAAAAAATAATTTGATTGAAACAAAATAAATTTAATTGCACAAAAATGATTTCCGCTGCCTAAAAACGAAGTTAAACACACCAAAATTATATTGAATGGCTGAAATTGAAATTGTTTGTATTTTGTAGGAAATAGATACCGGTGTATGAATAGTCAAGTTGTTGGAAATTAAAATTCGTCGCTAAATCTATTGGAACATGGAATCCGATACCAGAGGAAAAATCAACTTAATGCTTGAATGAAATCATTCAAGTCAACGTAAGCGCATTTACAGCTGCATTAAATCTCAAAACATTCTGACTAATCGTATTTGCGTCAGTGGTATTCAATGTAGCAGGTCAGTTGAATGTTACTGACTTTTGTTACTGACTTTTGTTACTTAAGTTTTGTAACTTTTGTTACTGAACACAAACGTCTTTGCACTATCTATGTGAAAATGAAGTCAACATGAAAGGCCAGATTATTTTAGCTTAGTTCGTTCATGAAACAGGTGAATCGGGCAACATGTTTTCTTTTATGCCTCCACTCCCAACTAATCTACGCTGTCCAAAACTTTTCCTCTGGTGACACGATGGGTTGAATCTACTATAATATAGTATGTTAATAGAAACCTCTATAGCTTTACCTTATTCTGAATACTATGAAATGTGTTCCCTTTATTCTCAATGTGTGCCTCAAACACTTTTGATTCCACTTTTTTCGCCGCATCGTGAGAAAATATTTTTCCTCCCTGCAAGTAGGAAATAATAATAATAATAATAATAATAATAATAATAATAATAATCACAGATCAACTTGGAATTCATAACCCGTCTTTAATGCACTCTATCTCTGAATAGGCATGGCCAAATGAGATAAGATTAAAAGCATAGTAAAGAGTAGGAAATGTACTTTTAAAAAGGTGGTAGACATTAGGATGAATGGGAGTGGTTTAGGTTTATATTTTAAATAACACACTGTATTCCCGTTGTATCCTTTATACGTCACTGACTAAATTTTAAAAAGTAAATTTAAAGGTAGGATACTAATTTGGTTGATTTGACACCTCATTGGAAAGATGATCGTGTTTGGCCTTCATATAATTCACTTGAGCCTCAAAAATTTGCGATCTCCCGTTTCTGGCAGCGTCATGCAGAGGTGTGTTCCCCATCTGTAAAGCAACCGAATAAACGAATTATGTGTAAACATTAATATTGAGGAACCATAATTTGAGGCATTTAAATAAATAAAATACGAAGAAGTTACAAACGCACAAGTTCACATAAGTCACAACTACGCTTGCACACAACCCCATTCTCGAAGTTTGTTTGAAAGTGTGCTCAATCATCTGCTATATTACCTAACAAATGGGTAAAAATTTACCCATCTTTGGGCCTTTTTTGTAACAAAACTACCCGTGTTTCGTTACTGAACATCCGATCCTTTTAAATTTAATACCACATATCACATGACGTCATAAGGTGAAGACATTATGCAAAGAACGGGATATAGGAGACCGAGTAACATCTATTGGTATTGAACCTGGTGGGCATCTTCCACCTGGAGCTGACTTCTCATGGGCTGAATGGCAATGTCTCCATAGATTGAGAACCAGAACCGGTCGATCTAAGGTTTCCGTGCAGAAGTGGGCTGCTTGGAAGCAGATCAGGGCAGTACCTATGATTGTGGAACAGCACCACAGTGGATGGAACATCTCTTGGTCTGCCCAATGTTGGAGCAACAATGCACAGACAAGGACCTTGCAGAATTCAATGAAACAGCCAGACATTGTCCCCGCCTCTGGTCTTCACCTCAACATCTTTGCTCAGATTATGAAGACTAACAAATAAGTTGTCTTTTCCTACTAATTTGGGCACGAGAAAGCAATTAGAATTAGAATTGTAGCATTTTGAGACTGTCTGGCTCTTATAAAAAATCAAGACGGCGACCAGATGCCATCTTGAAAATGAGATATTGCAATTTTTTCTGGCAACACAGGATAAGAACAAGTATTGGTGTCTTTCATTACTAGTTCTGCCAGGAAAAAATTCAAGTGGAATAGTGTGTACAACATTTGTTAACCACATTGACGTTTTAAAATCCAAGATGGTGGCTAGCAGTCATCTTGAAAAATTAAAAATTTGTAAACTATTTAACACTAAATTGACAGATAAGACATTTTATTTTTCTAATTTTGGCATGTAAATCCCATTATAACTGACGCGCCCATGACAAAAATACTGTGAAATGGTTATGGGTCCAATGAGATGATCTTAGAGGAAAATGTCTCTACTATTTCTACTATTAGTGGAGTATCTCGGAAGGGTATCCCCAAACCAACATTTTAATTAAGCTTCGTTTTAATGGTCCTATAACACTTTTGAATTTTCCCAGCACTTTTCGTACGGTGTACCATCGACGACAAAAACAAAATAAAAATAAAAATGAAAAAAAAAATAAAAAAAAAATAAAATTACAAAAAAAAAAAATTTGAAAACTACAAATGCCGGAACCAGCCACGGGAGGAGAGTGACTGCCGGATACGATTCTCTGTTTTGATTTGCCTGTTTTACATGCATCCTACTGTCGCATTAGACTACCACACAAATTGGCCGATCTAAGTTTCCTTGCATTTTTTTAAAAAAAAATTCGATTTTTTTTTTAGAATTTTTTTTTAAGAATTTTTTTTTAGTCATTGTTTTTTTTTTTTTTTTTAGAAGTTTTTTTCTTTTAGAATTTTTTCCCTCCGCAGATTTTTTTTTTCTTCGTTGGAATTTTTTTTTTTACTAGGATGTTTTTTTGGCGTCGCCTGGGACATAAAAAAAAATTGGAAGTGAACAAGAAAATTTTCCGGCTAAAAATAAAAATAAAGGCTGGGGATAAAAATGCCGGGAACCAGCCACGGTAGGAGAGTTCCTGGCCGGATACGAGTCTCTGTTTTGATTTGCCGTGTTACATGCATCCTAACTGTCGCCTTAGACTACCCACACAAATTGGCCGATCCAAGTTTCCTTGCAGAAGTGTGGCTACCTTGAAGGCAATAGAATATGTCTTTGTCTGCCCTGGATCAACTAATGCACAGACAAATAACCTTGGGGAAAGTGAAAGCCATACGTTGTAAGCCTGTTAAAAGCCTCAAATCAACTCTGCTGATCATATTTGAGACACACTGTGTTTGGACCATAAGACGAACTCTCAACACAAATTAACTAAAATTTGGATCATTTTGCTCTTTGTTTGTTGGATTGAGCTTAGGATACGGGGGGCTTGGCACCCAATAATTTTTATTGCGGGGGGGGGGGGGGAGGGGGGCTCGAATATCCATGAGCCCCCCCCCAATAATTTAACACTTTTAACCAAACATCAAAATTCCAACGCTTTGCTTTCCCCCCCAGCAACCTCCTATGTTTTCTCGCTCCGCCCTTCGCGAAGACCAGCGGAGGCCCCAATCGTGAAAATTTTCCTAAGCTAACCATGTTCATCACAGAAAAAGTAAAGCTTTTGTGAATGTCTTGTTTAGCCACCAGTGACGTCCCATGTTCCCACTAACTTCACTGAAAAAAAGAACTGATGTATGAATGGGCCATGTTGTGTCGGTCAGGGATGGCGTGCTCTGATGGCGCACTGGCACCCCGCACTGCATAAGTATCAATTACACTGGATCAACTAACCAGGTGGTGGCAAGAACCACATTTTTCGGGCCCATGCCAAGGCTAATGCCTAAAATTGTTATACATAACGGCCCCTTTCTTTTTTTTAATTAGAGACAATCAAGGCTGCCAATTCCTTTATTTTTCCCAGAATAAAACCACTTTATTTTCAAAATTCACCGCACGGGACAGCTTAAAATTGGAATAATTATGGGGCTAATTAATATGTATACATCCATTTTTGTGTCAATGCTCCTAAAGCACTTTGCATAATGTGAGCCGCCAGATAATATAATCTGACATTATATAGACCAAGCAACAAATCTCATATAATCGTGGTGTCTAAATAATGTGATACAAGTTATAATGGGGGTTATATGGCAGTTGTTAATCACCCAGATCTAGGAAGATGTTGCTCGGCAGCAACAGAGATTTTCACAATCCCGCGATATTGATAAGAGTAGTTTACTAATTTCATAGGCCCCTCTGGGAAAATTATAAAAGAACCTTTCTTGTGTAGTTACGCCTTCGTCCACCCAACGTTTTTTCTACTAACATTTCGACCGTCCGGGGGGGGGGGGGGTTACCACCCCACCCCCGCATTTGTTTCTTAATGACAAACATCATCTTGTTTGGTATATCAATGGGTAGCTATACACATGTCCTTTCTTCAAATAAAGTACAAACATTAACCCAGACCCAGCGGGCTATGTCGGTTTTCGAGCGACGTCGAAACGACGTTGGCACTTCGAAAACCAGGTCGGGCGTTTTTTAATAAATTTAACGTCGAAAATGCAAATTGAATCGAAGTTTTAAGAACGACGTCAAATCGATTTGCATTTTCGACATAAATAGTGTGTAAATTTCTAAAAGCTCTCGCCGTCTTTTCGACGTTCCAGCGAGATTGCCCACTTGTAACGTTTAATATATGACGTCATAGTGCGTCATAACTGTGAGATACAATAGCAATATAATACCCATACTCTAAAAAAAAGAATGGTATACAAATATGCTTATAGCATCACATCATAATTAACGTATTCCCATTTTTTGGCCATTTTACACATAAGGTATAAGCAGGTGGAAAGGTAGAGGGAGGAACACCGAATAAATGGGACGGAAGGCAGGCGGGCCGCGCCCCCCCCGCTCAGCGGGCGTGGAAAACACCGCGCCCGGACCCCCCCCCCCACTCACCTTCCTCCTTTTCCTTCACCCCTCCTCTTTATCCCAAGAAACAGTAAGATAGAGGACTCGTGGGCGAGTGAGAGGGGTGAATCCATTCTTTTTCCCTAAAATGACCCGCAAAAGATGAACTTACAATTAAATAAAACCATATATCCATATATTATTAGTCCTGTTCACCTTTCAATGGTGGAGGGTGCAGAAGGGGTGCCGTGCATTTTCTGACTGGGTAAATGTGGTTCCTTTTCCTAGACACTGTACTAACGGTCAATTATGGGGGCTCCGGGGAGTGGGCATTGCAAAAAAAAAAGGGTTCTGAGCGGGAGCACTCGCCCCTCCCTGCCACTGCTCCTGTAATATACCAATGATACCACCCCGTTCCCTGGACAATCAATGTATCCAATTCAACGGGGTACAAGCTGTTGAGTTGAAACAAGGGCTAAAAGGGAATTTCTTTTTGGGGAACGAACATAGGTTAGTATTTGGGGGTTAAGAAGTAACGGATGAGCGGTGTATCTATGGAACCCCTCGTTTTTCATACAGACTATTGAGAAATGTAGAAGTGACTTTTTCCAGTAGGCTAGGGGGTCAAATTGGTGATGTCAAATAGGCTTCAAATAAGATATTGGCCGCTTAACCATTTCATCGCCCAATCCACAACAAACAGCAAACCGATCACATTTGTGGGAACGTCTCATCTAGACGAATATTGAGGGGGGAAAAAGGGGCAAATTAGTTATGCGACAGCACTATGCATCAATACGGCAAAGCTGCATATAGCTGCATGGCCAGGGCCATGGCTACAACAGCAGAACAAAACAGCGAACACTCCACTACACCTCTCAAAGTCCCGTCTCCTCCGTGGCTGGTTTCCGGATTTGTATCCCCATCCATTTATATAGCGAAAATTTTATTTTCCCTCACATCAATTTTTTTTTCCACACACGAACCACCACGCCAAAAAAACCATGGTGAAAAAAAAAAATCTAAAAAAAAAATAAAAAAATTCTAAAAAAAAAATTAAAAAAAATTCAAAAAAAAATCTACACACCCAAAATTATAAAATAAAAAATAAAAAAAATGCTAGAAAAAATTCTAAAAAAAAAATTTAAACAAAATTCCGAAAAAAATATAAAAATTTCTAAAAAAAAATTCTAAAAAAATATAAAACAAAATTTAAAAAATTCTAAAAAGTAAAAAAAAAATTCTAAAAAAAAAATTTTTTAGGAAACATTTTTAAAAAAATCGAAAAAAGAATTTTTTTTTTTAATTTTCAAAAAACAAAAAATATTTCATTTTTTTTTTTTTTTTTTATTTGGCTTCGAGGTACAACCGTACTTTCGCGATATTACCAATTTATGACATGTTTGGGTATTTCAATCAAAACCTTGCAATATTGGTAAAATTAACATTCACAAAAGGGGCCGCCTGGTCATTGGCAGTTATACTTCTAGGTTTTTAATTACTGTTGACATATCTGAAAGTCCAAGACACACCCAAAAGGCCGAAAAATTGCAGAAAAAATTGTCAAATGATCTCAAATTGTTGCAAATTGGTAAATAATACTCCTACTCCTAACCCTAATTTACACAGAATGCCACTGAAGGCTCATGGTGGATCAAGCCCAGGAAGGTATAGGTATTTCTGGTGAATCCTTTAAAGCCGAGCTACCCACCTGCCCCAAGCTACAGTAAAGTTACCAACAAGCAAATGAGGGCCTCTCCCAGCCTGACTGAATTTCCAGATGTTCCCGTTGAACCGGCAGCAGAGGTCGCAACAGGCCCCTGCCCAACCTTGGGCGGAGGATATTGACACAATGATCGTGTGGTTGACCATATGGTATCTGGCGAAAGTTTTTTAGGCCATGCTCCCAGAACATAGGCCAAATAAAAAAAATGGGGTCCCTGGAGCAGTCCTTGATTTAGAATATTTCTCCCCGCTCCAGGATCAATTTGGGCATAATGCTCAGGCCTGGACCATTTGTGTATTTCAATATGCTCCAGTAGCATATCAAATACTCTCCTTTTTTATTTATGTCCGGACCATATAGGAAATGTGGTCCTGGACAATATTTGACATATTTTCCCAATTGCTCCAGGAGCATATTCAAATATACTTCTTTTCTATTTATGCTCCAGGACCATATGGCAAATGCGGTCCTGGACAATATTTGATCAGATTATTTATGCTCCAGGAACAGATTTCCAGATTATTTATGCTCCACGACCATATGGTCGTGGACCATATGGTCCTGGAGCATATTTTGGAACCAATATCTTATAGAAGCACACCTCACAGTACGCCTATCAGCTCCATAGCCATTCACTTTCTCACAGCCGATGATCGTGTCAATAGCCATTTCGGGCGACGTTATTGACATGATCATCGTGTCAATAGACACTTCCAAAAAGACCATGTCTTCTGTAAAACAGAGGTGGGCCTCTTCAATAGCAGGGCTTTAACCTCTGAACACATGTGGCCACCGGCCACTGTCAACAAAAAGCCGTCATCTTGGTCAGTCCAAGATATTGAGCTCCGACAAGGGCTCAAAGTCCTCTGAAGCAAGGTGTTGGAGCAGTAGGGGAAGGACCTATTGTGGAACCAACCACCTACCCGGATGCATCTCCGCAAACATTCCTTTGATGGGGCAGAGAGGGCCACACTCGAAGAAACTGTCATACCATCTCTGTAAAAAACTTCAAATACTAGAATTTAAATGCCAATAACCAGGTAACTATATCTTAACATTAATTTTATGAATTTATTACTTGTTTTGATATTAAATACCCGATATTCTTTAATTTTGCCTATTTTGGGCGCCATCTTGGATTTTTAGATATGGTAAGAACTTAAAATACTAGAATGCAAATGCCAATGACCAGGCAGCTATATTATAACATTAATTTTATGAATTGTTTACATGTTTTGATATTAAATATCCATTTTATATTTAATTTCTGGCCTTTTGGCGGCATTTGAACGCCATCTTGAATATCGCGAGAGTGCCGGGAAATTTATTTTGTTAACATCTCAAATGTGTTTTAGGACCATAAAATGGTTTGGTAGAGTCCTGGAGGGGGGAGGGTCAGTGGATACTTTCCGTAGATACTCGAGTAAGCCCTTCTGCTGTTTGAGTATAATTACCAGAGGGAGGGACATTGAACTGTTTTTCAGGTAGGGATGTGAGGCCCTGATTTCCGAACTTTGGTAACTTGGGAGATGATTTGGTCTGCCAATGTAGGGTTTTTGGAATTGATATTTTGAAATATTTGCAGTATTAGGCGCTGGAATTTTGCTAAAGTTTAGCGTCTGAGGCAAAAGGGAGAGTCTTAGGAACTGCTGGAGAGACGCCAAACAGGCACATTCCAACAAAATACAAAATTCCTTAAAACAGTTAAAATCGATAGATTGCTACTTGCATTGAGCACTAAAAGGAGATTTATCTCATGGATTATTATATAGCCATCTAGAAGGGCCCTAGTTTTCCAGTCGAAGTCAATTGGTCATTTCCAACCTTTCTCTTCATTTTCAGTCAAAGATATTTTGTTTTAATAGTTAACTTTATATACCAATAGTAAATCGAGAAACTTTAGGTAGTGATAACATAAATAAGGTGATCAATGGACCAGTCTGAAGGGTTTACAGAGAAATTTACACACTGCGAATGTGCATTCTCCTGCCTTTCAGTTGTGCAACGCAACCTAAGCCATTGGAATATAACCACTCTAGAGTCGTTTTATTGCAAAATTATTTAGTCTGTCAAAACTCAGTTTTGAGGGTGACCTATATGCAGAACGTGACAGTGTCCATTTAAGGGCCGCACATACCCATACCACTTACCTATGTCTCCTTTTAGTACTCAATGCAAGTAGCATACCAGTTATCTATGTCCCCGTCCCCCTCCCTCGAAAGCCACCCCAGATAAATGCAAGTTCACACTTGGCAATAGAAAATTGTTTTAAAACTGTAGAGTTTATCTGGCCATATCTATTCAACATCGCTACAAGATTCAAGGTATGACCCACAGCTGTCAGAGTCGCTCTCGCCATCATCGCTGCTATCGTCGCTTCTGATGCTGCCTTCTAATTCCACCAATGAACTTGTAGGAATAATAATATTACAGATGAGGACAGAGAGGGTTTGGTGTAACGAAGTGGTAGACATATGTCGTTCACTGGGTGCCATCCGTGACCAATCGGTGATGAGGAAAGAAGAATCAGTTATTTTGTTACATTTAGACACTTTACAACAATTAAGCAAATTTCGAGCCGATACAACCCAACATGAACAATTTACAAGGATGTGCCGACGACGCGGGAATCGAACCCACGACCTTCCGATCTAGACGGACGCCCTAACCTTTAGGCCACCAGCCCCTGCTGGTGAACTGCAGTGTAACTGAGGCTAATGAACGACAATCGGGGTATACAATACAAACAACAATGAGAACAAACACGTGTGTGCGAGACCTTACGAGAAGATGCTTACCCGCAATTCTAACACGCATCACACACACGAACATAAATTATAAACACAATGGGGATCGATTGTTCGATACACGAGGAAACTGAGCACATTAGGAAAGAAGAATCAGTTTACCAACCCAATGTGTTGCATTTCGAACAAATATCGAGCCGTTACAACCCAACGTGAAAAATATGCAAGGCTGACGCGGGAATCGAACCCACGACCTTCCGATCTCTAGACGGACGCTCTAACCACTAGGCCACTAGCCCCTGCTGATAAAGGGCAGTGTAACTGAGGCTAATAAAGGACAGTCCGGGTATACAATACAAAGAACAATGAGAAAAGAGACGCGTGTCTTTGTTCACACTGGGAAAAGACCAATGATCGTCATCTTTTCATTACTCTTCACTTAGTAACTCTTGCCTCAGCAACATCGTTGTTTTTTGTTTGTATCACAATATATGTAACGAATGACACTCTTTCCCAAGTCGCTGATAACTTCTGGTTTCAAATAAAGTTCCATACCACACGACGCCAGCAAATCATGTTTTATATCTGCAATGTGCTTCTTGCCCTGACCATAAAATCCACACTTATGATAATCATACCAGTAAGAACATGCAAAGGTATGAAGGGTGCAGCCATAACCTCATCACATTGCAAACACCTAGCACTGATCAAGTTGTGTTTGCGTTTCATATACAGGTAGTTGAGCTGTTAAGGGGGATTTTTTGCCAGAATCGTTCAATTTTTGAAGAAAGCATGAAACTGTGTACATGACTTCTATAGCATCAGAGGTTCCGAGAAAAAAAATAGACCCAAAAATATTACGCCCCCTGGTGACCGCCATATTGAATTCCAAAATGGCCGCCAAAATAACCGTTTTTTAGTCAATTCTTTTTCTACAGCACCAAGATGCAAGATTCAAGTGTCTATACCTATGTTTTTGATACCAAGGAACCCTTTGGTGGTCTTTTCATTTTCATCCAATGATTCCACGGTAGCGTACGTTTTATATGTGGTATAGAGGTTTCTGTTCGGGCCCTTCTATCTAACGGCCGCAGCCGAGATGCTGTTCACCATGTAGCGTCAAATGTCCCTGTTTGTCATTAAGTTGTGGATGTCAGATGGATCCTGCTGGATGTCTAGAGCAATCACATCAATGTAGTTAAAGGGGCGACGACCCCTGTTTTGGCATGGCCCACAAAGGAGTTCCTAACAACTACTGGAATCCTTCAAGGAGATACACTTGCTCCCTATTTCTTTGTAGTCGTGGTTGATTACATCCTCAGACAGAGTCTTGACATCATGAACGACAAAGGACTCACCATCAAACCCAAGCGTTCTAGACGTCACCAAAGTCAGTATCTCACAGACCTTGACTACTCAGATGATCTAGCTCTAACAGCTGATCTGATATGTGGTGCACAAGATCTACTAACATCACTTGAGAATACTACAGACTGGGACAGAAGAGGTTTGGTGGTAAACGAAGAGTTGGTAGACATATGTCGTTCACTGGGTGCCATCCGTACCAATCGGTGCTGAGGGAGGAAAGAAGAATTCAGTTTATTTGTTACATCGAACACTTTACAACAATAACAAAATTTCGAGCCGATACAACCCCATAACAATTTACAAGGATGTGCCGACGACGCGGGAATCGAAAACCAACGACCTTCCGATCTAGACGGACGCCCTAACCTTTAGGCCACCAGCCCCTGCTAATAAACGGCTGTGTAACTGAGGCTAATGAACGACAATCGGGTATACCAATAAACAACAATGGAGAACAAAAACACGTGTGTGCGAGAACTTACGAGAAGATGCTTACCCGCAATTCTAAACGCAATCCAACACACGAAATAAATTATAAACACAAGGGGATCGAATTGTTCGATCACGGGAAATGAGCACATAGGAAGAAGAATCAGTTTACCAACCAAATGTGTTGCATTCGAACAAATATCGAGCCGTTACAACCCAACGTGAAAAATTGCCCAAGGCTGAGCAGGAATCGACCCACGACCTTCCGATCTCTAGACGGACGCTCTAACCACTGGCCCTAGCCCTGTGATAAAAGGGCAGTGTAAATGAGGCATATAAAGGACAGTCCGGGTATAACAATACAAAGAACAATGAGAAAAGAGAGCGCGTTTGTTCTTTGTTTCAACACTGGAAAAGCACCAATGATCGTCATATTTTTCATATCTTCACTTATAACTCTGCCTCAGCAACATCGTTGTTTTTTGTTTGTATCAAATATATGTAACCAAGGACACCTTTACCAAGTCGATATAACTTCTGGTTTCAAAATTAACAGTTCCCATACCACACGACCGCCAGCAAATCATTTTTTATATCTGACCAATTGGTGCTTTCTGCCTGAACATTAAAATCCACACTTATGATAATCTACACCGTAAGAAATGCAAAGGTATGAAGGGTTGTGCGCCATAACCTCTCACATTGCAACAACTAGCATATCAAGTTTGTGTTTGCTTTCAATAAGTGGTAGTTGGGCTGTTAAGGGGGATTTTTTGCCCAGAATCGTCAATTTTGAAGAAAGACATGAAACTTTCAGGACTTCTATAAGCATCAGAGGTTCCGAGAAAAAAATAGACCCAAATATATTACGCCCCCTGGGACCGCCATATTGATGCAATGGCGCCAAAAATACAAAATAACCGTTTTAGCAATTCTTTTTCACAGCACAAAGATGCAAGATCAAGTGTCCTAGACCTATGTTTTGATACCAAGGAACCCTTTGGTGTCTTTTCATTTTCTCCAATGATTCACCGGTAGCGAGTTTTATATGTGGTATTAGAGGTTTTCTTTGGGCCCTAGATCTAACGGCCGCAGACCGAGATGCTGTTCACCATGTAGCTAAAGTCCCTGTTGTCATAAGTTGGGATTGTTCAGAGATCGGCGATGTTAGAGCAATCACATCAATGTAGTTAAAGGGGCGAGACCCGTTTGGCCTGGCCACAAAGGAGTTACTAACACAATACGGAATCCTTCAAGGAGATACACTTGTCCCATATTCTTTGGAGTCGTGGTTGATTACATCCTCAGACAGAGTCTTGACTTCATAAACGACAAAGGACATCAACCATCAAACCCAAGAATTTTAGACGTCACCAAAGTCAGTGTCTCACCGACCGTGGACTAATCAGAGATCGAGCTCTAACAGCTGATCTGAGATGTGGTGCCACAGATCTACTAACATCACTTGAGACTGCTGCAGACAAAGTCGCTACATCTAAATGCCAAAAGGACGAATATATGACTGTCAATGAGGGAAGAGAATCATCAACCGATCTGCACAACAGATGGTAGCAACTCAAAGAGGTCAAGACTTCCTTCTTCAAATATCTGGGGTCCTATGTTGCAGACAGCAAAGAAAGGACTTCCTGTCACGCCAAGGACAAAGCTTGGAATGCCTGCTGCAATAAACTACAAAACTTATGGCAATCTGGTACCCAATTCAACCAAGCTTTAATTCTTTAGAGCCGGTGTAGAGAGTGATCTCCTGTTATATGGAATCTGAGACCTGGACCACCATGAAGAAAGAGCTAAGGATAGACTGGATGGCACAACACCAAGCTTCTTTATGCGAGTACCAAAACACATTCCGGGCATGATCAACAAAACCAAAGCACAGATATATGGAGAATCCTTCCAATGTCATCTTCTGTTGCCAAAACGGCCGTGCACGCTTTGCCGGTCACTGTTATCGTGAGATTGATCAAGTAGTCTCAGACGTCAACATGTTGGAAGGTCGGGCTGTGCCAAATGAGACCATAATTGCTATGTGAAATCTGTATTTTAATCAATTATTTTTTAATTAAAAATTTGCCGCCATTTTGAAATCCAATATGTAGCCACCTGAAGAACACATATGATCATTGAAAGTTCCTGGGTATCAAAAAACAAGATACAGACACCTCTCTGAACTTTAATCAGAACTGCTAACCAGAACTGGAAATTATGGCTTTAAAAATGGCAAATTTGATGGCCCCTTTAAAAATTTCATGCGGCCATATTGAAATTCACGATGCAGCTCCAAATTTTAATTCTGAGATCACCAACAGGTTCATTGGTATCAAAAAAATAGGTTAGGACACCTTAAAATTGGTTGTTTTAGTTGCTGTAGAATTAAAAAGATTATGTCCAAATATTGTTGATTTGGCACGGCCATTTTGGGAATTCAATATGGCGGCCCCCAGGGGGCCGTAATATTTGTGGGTCTATTTTTTTCAGGAACCTCTGATGCTATAGATGTAAGTACCAAGGTCATGCTTTCTTCAAAAAATGAAAACGATTTTATGCTTAACAGCTATATAAGGAGGCCCTGAGATTCTCAGACTCGGTGCAATCACGAGATCGAAGTGCATATGTATGTAGTCAATAATTGCTATGATGTGACCCGACCACAAATTGCAAAAGAAACAATTTTGGGTGCATTTAATATACTTGAAAATAGTCCCAAAAAAATATATATTAAAAGGTACCCAAAATCAACCTAACTAGTTGAACAGTAGAAATAGGGGGCAAAACGTTTAAGGGGTAAAAAAAATCGAATGTTTGAATTGATTTAAAGACACTATCAGTGATTGAAAAAATATTTGAAATTTCGCAGAATAGCTTCAAAGTGAAGGATAAGTCTGTTAGAATGAGAATTCTCATAAGTTACCTTTTCAGCTGTAGAATTGACAGAAAAAAACGAAGAAAACGGCAGAGTGTTCCAAGATACGATTCGCCTTCAATTCGTGTTGTAGTAAGTGTCCGTTCGCGCAGTAATGACTAAAATTTCGATTCTGTCCTTATTAGGGTGCTTCTGGTCTTCTCATTTGCAGGGTATGTTATGATACCTGTACTTGTTGCCACATGCAAAAATCTGATTTTGATGATTTTTTCGATTTGCTGGATTTAGCAAATCACTGATAGTGTATTAAATATTTGTACCGATTTGATTTAGGGTACTCCTAAGGTTTTAAAAAAGGGTATAGTTTGCCCTATATACGCGTTATAGTACAATAGGCTCAACAGTCAAGGCCAAACAGTTCATGCAAAGGTGGGAATTTTGGGTCTTTCGGGGTAAAATTCATAGAAATGGTCCGATTTTGATCGTATGGGCGGGTTGTTGTAACTGTTAAAGTTGTCCCACTAGATTAAGTAAAGGTAAATAGATTCTTTGTTTGAAAGTTCTATATAAGAGTTACAGAGCTAGGACCTAGTAACCTCCCATAGACCTGTAGCCCCAGTCACATTTTGCGTTCCCAATTATGCAACGCTATTTAGATGGTGCAACCAGTATATATTCGGGTTCTGTACCATTAGACAACACCATTTTTATAACGAACGGATATAATCTGAACATTAACCCCCAATGTGACCTTGAAACCTATTTTGACTCATATCTATTGACTACAACCGGCAGATTATGGCAAACATACCTTTTTAATTCCTGGAAATGGAACGAACACGTTGGCATACTTTTCGACGCGTTTTGATACTTGTCATAGTTTGACCCCGGTATAAAACCTTACCATCCTTAAAATATATGTTTCACTCCTTGATTTTAGGTAGACTTGAGATGTGTTTTTAAAGGTATTTCAATACATTCTGTTTGGAATTGTTCGGTTTGCAATTAGTGTGGTTAAACACTTAAGTGACAAGGGGTTTTCACTCCCGTTGGTGCCCAAGGGGGGGGGGGGGGCACCCCACCACTAAGGAAACCACTTTCCCGAGGGAATTTTTGCACGAATTATACACATGTTTTTGGAAAAGGCTCATACAGACCAACCCCAAATCAGCAATCAAAATGCGATTTGTTATTTTGGTTTGCAAATTAGGGGCAAAACATTGTTTTCAAAACACGCGAAAATTGTGCAAAAAGACGGAAAATTCAAATGCGCTTCGCTTAATCAACATTTTGAAAACTAGTTTTATGTTGATATCTTTCTAGAAGACCCATGATTAAACTTATATTTAACAACAAAACCAGCAGTTTTCGGGAATCCTGTATTTTACGGGGGTTGCAAAATACACGTCATTTTCCCATGCGTTTGTACAGAAAAACGGTTTGGCAACGTACATGATTGGAAATTGTTTGTTCAGACCATAAAGGGTTAATTATTTGTTAATGTTACGAATAATCTGTGTATTGTATGTATGTGTGAACTTATATCAGCAAAAAAAAAATTGCTTTGGTTCTCGGTTTCTTATTCTTATTTTTAAAAAATATTCTCAAATGACTTCCGAGGGGGGGGTCCATGGGACCCCCACTAATTATCTCATTAACGGCTTGGCCGATTTTAATTATTTTAGTATGAAAAGAAGCGCATTTAAAAGTCAGACAATTACAAAAAAAATCGGCGCAAAAATCCCACGCGTAAAGCGGCCAGCGCGAAAACAAATTTTGGGGGTCCCTAGGAACCCCCCCCCCCTTGGTCACTTAAAGGAAATATGTCATGATTCTGAATATTTGGAAAATTTGGTATGGATGGAAAGCTTAAGTAACGTAGATTACAAAATAAGTTGAAAATTGTCCACATTTGTTGAGTATTTTGCCCTTTTAATTTCCCGCCCAATAGCTTACTCGAAAACAATTCCGACAAATCCACATCGCAGGCAAATGGTGACGTTAAAGTGATGACCATCCATAATTTACGTCGTTGTGACCATCATATCGCAGTGTTGCCACTTCAATAATAATTAAACACAACGAAATGAAACAAAATATGTCATTCTGTAACTTTTTGTTCTAATTTTATTATTACTTTTATTAATCCATCAATATCACAGTGTCAGCAATAACAATTCGAGTCAACACGATGTTTTGGTCATCACTTTGACGTCACGAGTTGGGCGCTTTTGATCAATGAAGCCGTGGCGAAAAATCCGCCCGTTTTCTTCGTATGTCAAAAAAGCAAAAATTAAAATGCCTCTATTTTGTTAATTTTACATCAAATTGTATTATTTTTTCGGGAATTGGTGATGTATGTACATATATTTTATGAATGTAAGTCAAACTGAGCTTGACAAAAATCTTGACATATTTCCTTTAAGTGTTAAGGCAGCATTCATTCTATTTTGACTGGCCTAATGGTGAACATGGCAGTGTCTGCCTCTGCTTGGAGGCAGGTGAACTCTGGCATAAGCTGATCTGTAGTGAGGTGTTTTGCAGGGCTGCCCAATACACAATAGATGTTCTCAGTGTTACTCTTCGCTGCTGTCCATTTGAATTCTTCCTCCACGTCAGAGTTATATAAATTTCCCTGTAAATCCTTCAGACTGGCTCGTGACCACCTTCTTATGTAATACCTAAAGTCTCTCGATTTACAAGTGGTATGTAAATTTAGTTATTAAAATACAGCAAGTGAACTTGCGTGATCCCCCTGGCAAGATGGCAACCAATATGGAACACGACCTCAGATGACCTTTGGCCTCGGTCCGTGACCTTTGACATCATCGAAATATGAATGAACCCATTGCACACCTTAACACTTAACTGCATAGGGGGGTCCTAGGGATCCATTTTTTGTTTTTCGGCCGGCGTTTTTTACGCTGCAATATATTTGGTTTATATTTTTTGTATTTGTCTAACTTTTAGTTGCGCTTGCATTGGTGCAAAAAAACCCCAATCCATCGCGTCGTTTTTGCGTTAATCAGCATGGGTCCCTAGGAGACCCCCCCTTATGCACTAACGGAAGTGCCCATGGCAAACATTAAAAATCTTAATAGAGTTACTGTGATTCTGATTTTCATAATGCATACACCTAGTGACATAAACAAAGTAAATAATTAAAAAAATTCTTGCAAAAGTATAGTAGGCCAATGGTGTCATAATATTTTATATTCATCGTATAGCGGTTTACTGTAGGAACCTATGGTAAATTATACAAGTAAACCTAAAAAATATAAAATGGCACGAGACATTTCTATTTGTCCTTAATATGTTAAATATACAGGGTGAGTAAAAAAACTTGACCCTGATTGTGTCCGACATTTTGAATTTGTAAATAATATATATCTAACATATGTGGTATCTGCAGAAAGCTTATTTCATTATCTTTAATTTGCTGCAAAGATCATTCCAATCGGTTAAGTATAGGCCGAGCTACATTCTTTCGAATCAAGAATCTGCAGTGAATAAATAGCCTGATTTTCTTCTGGACACGGATGTCCTTCGCTGAACGCCGTTCATTTCAATGTGAATCCGTGGACAGAGCAGAAACCCGACTACTTGATTCAAACGACTCGTAGCTCGGTCTATACCTAACCGATGTGAATGATCTTTGCAGTAAATTAAAGATAATGAACCGAGCTTTCAGATGATACCAAATATGTTAGATATATATTACTTAAAAATTCAAAATGGCGGACACAATCAGGGTCAAGTTTTTTTTTTACTCACCCTGTAGTTCATCCTTCACCAATTAAAGCAATCAGCAAAAGTCTAGGTGAATCAGTGCCGTAGAAAATGCAGAAACGAATTAGTGTCTTTTTCGCACATTTTGACGCAAAATTAAAATCAATGTTTTGCCCCTAGTTTTCTTACTGAACAATTTTTTTTTTCAGTTTTTATTTCTTAATTGTTGATGTCTTTGAATCCTTCTAACATGTGGTGGATTTCATGTAAAAATCCCTTTTGGAAAGTGGTTATATAATGAATGGGTCCCTAGGAGCCCCCCTTATACACTAACGGAAGTGCAAACCCCTTATGCAGTTAAGTGTTTACCCCATGTCTGGTTTCCATCAGGACTTCAACTTTTCAAGGAGACCTGAAAAAAGAAAACCTAACCAAACTGGAACATACGGATATGTGCGCTATCGCAAAACCCCCCTTCTGCTTTTCAAACCAGGGGGATAAAAATGACTGAAAATGAAGAGAAAATGCTGACCAGCTGACTTTAACTAGGGTCCTTCTAGGTGGCTATTATAATATTCCGAGGGGGGGGGGGGTAAACTGCAAGTCTATCCATTTGAGCTCATTGTATTTGTTTGGATATGTGTCTGTGTCCCTTTACGACTCCCCTTTTTGCGTCTCTCCAGCAAGTCTTAACCCCTACTTGTAGCATACCTCAGATCTAAAGGTTCCTTATTGGAAGT